>PVJC01000839.1:0-107844 GCA_004026665.1 Murina feae | reverse complement strand
TGGACACAGACTCCAGGGGGGTGAGGGCTTGTGCTGGGGGCTTGGGGGGTGGGGTAGATCAATGGGGGGAAAAAGAGACCCATGTGATACTATAAACAATAAAGAATTAAAAAAAGAATAAATTGGCAGCCTAGTTTTTAAAAAAGGAAACATATAATGCAATATTAATATAAAATGATAACGTTAAAACATAACAAAAATGTTTCCACAGGGTTCAGAAATGCCATTCGATTTTTATAAATTGTTTTCAATAGATTTAAACTCATATTTAATAATAATTGCTAACATTATGTGCCAAGATTACATGTGAACAGCAGCAGCCAGTATTCTGAGTGGGACATTAACTACTTTAAGGTATAGGGAGGGACTAGCTTTGCAGCACAGGTTCTCTCCTAGGGGAATTTTGGTCAAATTTCAATTTCATTGATTTACTGCTGATGAAATAGTCACCTTTCCTATTATAACTTCTATCCATACATCTTTTTGTAATCAAAAAAGTGCTTTCTCCCCCCTATCTTTTCCTTCTCCTATATAATAATAATGGAGACTTTTATTTTGGTGGAGAAAAGATTTTAAGAGCTGAAATATCAGAATGTGATTTAAATTGATAATAAGGCGGGTTGAAGGCATATGATTTAAGGCATAACTTTTACAGTCCATAGGGACCAGGCCACATTCATTTTTCACTGGCTTCTTTCCTTAACGCACTTTCATAGGTGTCAGAACAATTATGATGGATTTCCTAGATAAAAAGAACATCTAAGTAAAGTACTGGTAGGGATTCTGCTCAGTCATCATATTGATTGGATGACAGGGTCCTGGCCCCTCTCACCACAGAAAATTTATTTGGAATAACATTCTGTTTCCACAGTTTTAGCCATAAAATCTCTGCCACGGAACAATGTTCCTGATTCAAGCGCAATCTTTTTTCTGGACTACTCCTGGGGATCTTGGACTCAAAGCTTTGGTAATACCCTCTCCCTTATCACAGAGTAAGAAATCCTGCCTTTCCGTGGGAGAAAAACAATTCCCTCCCACCCGGCTAATTCAACCGCCGTGGTGCACTTGGGAAAGATCTTCAGGCAACCGACTGCCGTTGGTGAATCTGAAAGGAACTGCTGCTCTTTCAGTCCCACACTTGCTGTTTTAAATCAGAAGCTGTGCACATCTGTCAGCCCCATTCTTACCTGACCTCCAGCAACTCCGTACCTAGCGCACCGCTACACTCCCTCACGTGTGGTCTCTTAGCCAACTCAGGCCTGTTTTTCTAGTTCATGTGAAACAGAGGCAACGGGATAGCGGCTTCTTAGTTTCAGCGTTGAGGGCGACATTTTCTTTTCGTTCAATGCTAGGCAAAGTGTTTCTCGGGGATCTGGGGAAAGGCTGACTCTATCATAACTTGCAAGAGCTTGTCTGCGAGGTGAGCATCATGATTGAATGCAACGAAGAAACCAGGTTATCCAGCCAGCCACCCGCTCCAAAACATCAGGCTAACTAAACGGGAGTCTTGAGTACCACTGTTTATGTATTTCTGTATAGAACCAGCCTCTAACATAAAGCTCTACGGAAAGAAATAACACATTTTAAAAGAGACATTTCCCAGTTTTATATATCTGTTATCAAGCTCGACCATCTCAATGCACATCAAACAGCATTCATTTTCACTGTCCACAAAAGCATCTTACAGATGAAAAACAGACATGTCTCTTTAAAATAGTATGCTAACTGTACAAGCAGAATTTTAGCATGTGCTACTACCCCATGATTGCCCAGTAGGTGTTGTCCATGTTTTATTAATATAATAAATAAGCCTTATGAAATATCCTCAATGCATAGGCTTTGCGACAGCTGAGATCTAATGAATCATAAAGAGCTCCAACACGCAGCAGCTTTCAGATCAGTAGATAGCACTGTCTGATCATCCCCACGAACACCGGCCCGGGCCCACCTCGGTGGAAGCCACCTGTGGGGGTGACCGATATCTAGCACAGGGGGTCGCCACGTGTGAGCGCCACTCCCCGTCCTGGGATTTACTGAAGGGGCCTTTTTCTCTGTTGATTTCCGCCAAAGCCTCGATGACTTACTCAGGTGCGGAGTGACCTTCGCTGCCAACATGGTGGTCGTGGACAAAGAGAGCACCATGAGCGCGGAAGAGGACTACATGGCCGACGCCAAGACCATCGTCAACGTGCAGACCCTTTTCAGGTAAATGTCCGCCCAGCCCGGCCGGCCAGTGACCTCCTGCTCCCCGGTGTGAGGTGCGGCCCCTCCCCCTGGGTGGAAGGGATGAGCACCAGACCCTTACACTGAGGTTATCTTCATCCATTTGACCCTAAAAATGAAGACTGATTTCTCCCAATGGTTGATTAGAACTGTGTGACATTAAACGTCTAACCCCAGGCCCAACCGGCGTGGCTCAGTGGTTGAGCTTCCATCTTCGAACCAGGAGGTCACGGTTCGATTCCCAGTCAAGGGCACAGGCCCAGGTTGCAGGCTTGATCCCCAGTAGGGGGCGTCCAGGAGGCAGCCGATCAATGATGCTCTCTCATCATTGATGTTTCTATTTCTCCCTCTCCCTTCCTTTCTGAAATCAATTACATATATATACAAAAAATAAACAGAACAACAAATCTGTGTCCTTTTATAGTTTAACAATAACAAATTCTAAAGCATCATAATCATAATCATAATTTGGGACAGGCCCTGTGCGCTAATTTTGGTTTTATGCTCAGCCATGGCCAAAGGTATGCATTTACCTCCTGGGTAACTAGGCATGAAGGATTACAAGGTTGTGGAAAGGTAATGTACCCATGTTAGAGCCAAGTCTAACCTTATTATCCTCACTCTGTTCCTGTCTTTTGTTAATTAAACTCACCCGGACAGGAATTCCCGCTATGGTCATCTATCTGATTTGCTTTAATACACAGTTGCAGCTCGCCCCAGAGTTCTCCCAGTGGCCTGTGACATAAAGTAGATGGTCTGTTTTTCATCTTTATATTGATTGGTTAGCATAACTGGGCATGTCAAAGCTATTTACTGAATGAATTAATTCAGGCGGAGAACTATGCCGTAGATATGTGACACTTCTCTACAATGATACGTAACATCACTGAGTCAGAGCATAAATTAATTGTAGATGAGTTTTAAGTAGAACTATATTATTTTTCAATTACATTATTGTTTTATTATAAGCCTAATACCCATGGAAAAGAGACTGAAGATGTTATTTAATATATAAAATGTTTTATAGGCAAAAAGTATGTAGGTCTTCTTAAGGCTCAGAAATAGCATTAGTACTTTAAATATACATAATTAAATCTATTAGATAACTAACTTTTTAAATATAAATTATTATAACGGAATATTAAGCAATACGTTATAAATATAAAACGCATGGCAATAAAACATTTTATTCTTTAAGTCTTACTTAATAGTTATAGGTTTTCACTAGGTGGCAGACTTAGATAATGCGTTCAGTTTTTCAGTTTAAAAAGCATTAACGGTGCAGGCTTATTCATACAGAACAGGCACACCCCATAAATTTTGTAGTCCTCTCTAATTTCACCTGCACATATTAAGAAAATGATCGGGCTAATCATATTATCACCTACTCTTCCAAAGACCTCAAAATATCTGGCCACACATGTGTACACTTACATTTGATATCACGTGTTAGATGAGGATTATAGAATCCCAGTAATCACAGATTTAACCATTGAGAGTCATATACATGAAAGATAAAAGCTGTATTTCTCCAAGAAACATTCCCAAAGGATGAAATAAATATTCATTTGTCTGCAGCTCTGTTTTTCCCATAAATCTCTTCTCTGGCCTCATATCTCACAGTGTTCCAGATGTTTCTCACGATCTCTCTGTTCACTGTGTTTGACGCTACTTTATCGGTGAACATTTAGTCAGCCACATTTATCACCCCTAGGACAATATGTACGGCCTGGTAAATTGTGAACATTTATAGTTCCCTCTGTTGGGCCACAGACTCTAATTTAAAGGCAAGGATCTCACTTTATGTATTTTTTTAGACCTTGTAGACCAAAGCTTTCCTTTTCCATTGGGTGTAACGGAATGAACTAAACTGGCTGTTCACAGGGTCTTGCTGTTTGGGGTAATGGCCAAGCTGTGTACAGTGTGAGAGCTCCCTCTATAGGGCGTTCACATCCCAAGTTTACTAGTAGTCAAGGTTTCCTTTATTAATTTCCAGGGTGACACTGCTCTTTTACAATATTCCTTAAAGACATACTTTTGGAACTCCCAGATGGTCTGAGATTGGGCACATGGACGCATTTCCTGGGTTTACCAGATGGAGCTATGTCGGCCCAAAAGCCAATGGATATTTTTTCCTATTAGGCTACTCTTCTCATTTTTCAATAGTTCATGGGCGAGGTGGGGAGGGAGGAGAATGTACTTTTATCAAATTTGTTCTCTTTGGTGACTTTTGAGTGAGAACAAAGAGCTTCTGAAAGAATACAGATGATGTGGTGTTTTCTAGCTAAACTAATTCTACGGTAGCACCCGCTTCATCTAGATTTTTCTCTCCTAAACAAAAAAATGCACAAATGAAACTGGGAAATTATTTATTGTGCGAAAGATCTGTCATTAGAGAAACAGACATACACAATTAGACACTGAGTAGCTGTCACCATTGGCAGGAGAGCTAAAGTGTGGATAAAACCCACCAGAGTTCAAGACATGACATGACTCATAAAACTCAAACACGAAGGGGCCAACTTGGAGAGAAGGATTCTGACCTGGAGCAATTTTCAAACTTCATCTCAATTAGACCTGAGAGGAACTTGAAGTAATGGTTGGATCTCAAAAGATGGAGAAGGTAAGGAGGAAAGGAAGTACATTTCAAGCAGAAACAGCAATGGGAGGAAAAAGGAAAAAGGCAAAGAACTAGGGGAAGTAGTCACACTGCTGCCACTAAGAACCGGTGCGGACGGGGTGACACTGAATTAAGTCATTCCCAAACAGCGTCCTTAGCCTTGGCAACAACCCACCTCACAGAACCTGAGCCTCGGAGCTTCCGTAACCGGCCCAAGTTTACAAAACTAGTGCAGACACTGAGGATCTGAATAAATTATATATTTAGCAAAAGAAGTCTTTGCTTTGCTGATATTTCATTCACATTATTGCAGCTGACTGAGATCAAGAAATAGAATAACACTTCTCATGTCTGAATTCAAGATACGGGTTCGGCCTGGTGGTGAAAGTGCCGCCCTGTTGGTGTAACGTTTTCGTTTCCTTGATTCGCAGGCTGTTTTCCAGCCTCAGCATCATCACTGAGCTGACTCACCCCGCAAACATGCGGTTCATGCAGTTCCGAGCCAAAGACTGCTACTCCCTTGCCCTTTCCAAACTGGAGAAGGTAAGTCGCATTTAACCATTTCGGTTGGAAGAATAGTTTCCATATAGAAAGAACTGCCATCTATAATAATAAAAGGGAAATATGCTACTTAGACCAGATGTGCTTTTGGAGGTCATTCCGGACGTCCTTCCTGACGAAACTGGGGCTGCAAAGGAAGCCTGGGTCACAGGTGCCAGAGTGAAGCCGGTGCTGGCAGTTGGGGGAAGGAAGGCCTACTCTTGCATGAATTTCGTGCATCGGGCCTCTAGTGAAATAATAAAATGTGAATTCATGGATTTGAACTATTTTTATCATAAGTGAATATGATGGAATATCTTATTCTATCATCGTTAATCATAAATTAAAAGCATGATTTATAGCAGAATTAAGTGTAACAGGAATGTGTATGCTCACTCCATTTTGAAGTGGCTCCATTATGTTATTTTTCTTTTTAAAAAAATATATTTTTATTGATTTCAGAGAGGGAGAGAGAAATAGAAACTTGTATGATGAGAGAGAATCATTGATCAGCTGCCTCCTGCATGCACCCTACTGGGGATTGAACTCAACCCTGGGCATATGCCCTGACCTGGAACCTAACCATGGCCTCCTGGTTCATGGGTTGCTGTTTAACCACTGAGTAATACCAGCCAGGCATTTACATTATTTTTCAAAGGGCATTATATCACACGATTTTCTTCAGATTTGTCAGGACATTTCCTGAACACTATGGTTTTACCTGCCCTTCCTTTTCACTGGACCTTTCTTTTGGAGTGGTCCTTTTTTTGTTGCTGGGTTGTTTTGTACGACACTACCCTTCTTCTCAGGAATATTCTAATTCCTGCCACTGTTTTCTCAATAACATGTCCCACGCTTGGTCACTGGCCACGTGGCGTCCTTAACACCCCTGGTAACGAAGCTAAGCAGAGGGGGGAACTGTGACAAATAATAATGCAACAGAGAAGAGGAAGACGATAATCGGAAAAACAGAAATCTCCATCTCATTTCCCTCTCGAAGCATCTCGTTTCTCTTGTTTCGGTGCATTTTATAAAATAGCCTTTTATTCATGCTTATGGCACCATTTGTTTCAAGACCACTTCCTTTAAAATTGCTTTTGAACCATCACCATTCCCCAGTGATGACGACAATTCACCCCAGCAATCCTATGGTAATTACACCCTGATGGACGAGGCGAAGTGATGAAAATGCGAGATGAATGGGGGGTATTATCATCAGAGAAATAGATCTAGTCTTTGTCCCTCGTTCCTGACACAGAGCTTCAAAAAACCCTTGGAATCTCCTGAGTGACAGGAGTGTCTTTTGTTATTCAGGCCTTTCAATCATGGCTGATTCCCTGCTAAGCAGGCAGGTCCTGGAGGAGCCCCGTAGGTAGCTTCACATGAGGCTGGTTGCCAGAAAAAATGACCCACATGATTAGAAGGTTGAGCAGTCCAGCCTCTCACCCCGTCCCCAGCTCCGGGGAGGTCAGAGGGACTGGAGATTGAGCTTCGTCACGTGGCTAACGATCTCATTAATGATGCCTAAGTCGTGACATTCGATAAAAGCTCTGAACGAGGAGGACTGGAGATTGTTCTGCTCAGACTACGCTGACCTGAGAGATGAGTGTCGCTCAGACCTGCCCAGATGTGTCTGTTCATCTGCGGCCAATTTGCATTCTTGATAATAAAATGATAATAATTACCTGCAGCTCCTTGAACCTGGTGGGAGTGTGGGAAGCCCTGAAGTTGGAGCTGGCCGGACGGGAGTGCAGTTGGCTCACAGAAGGGCGATGCGCGCAGGAGCAGTGTGGTGGGCTGGGCCAACTCTGGGTAGTTAGTGTCAGGACTGAAGTGAATTGAGGACGCCTGGCTAATGGCAGAGGATTGGTATCAGAATGCAAACCGTCATGTCTGCAAACCCTGTATCACTTTGGAGTGTGAACGGCAGAGCGACATGATACCAATGGAGCTAGCCAGCTTCTGGGAGAAAGAGACAAGGACGTACAAGTGAGAGCAACAAGGCAAATTTTTACAGAATCCACATTTAAACTCAGGCCAGTATTTACTGAGCACGGACGATGAGCTGAACACCTTGTTACATATTCAAAATATAACTAGTAACGAAGTCATGACATAGTCATAGCTAAGAATCATACAATCAGAATATGTTCTTCACATGTTATCAGAAAAATTTAGGCAGAAAAAAATGTAAAATACGGCCCCGCCAGCATGGCTCAGTGGTTGAGCGTTGACCTATGAACCAGGAGGTCACGGTTGGATTCCGGGTCAGGGCACAGGCCCGGGTTGCAGGCTTGATCCCCAGTAGGGGGCGTGCAGGAGGGAGCCGATCCATAATGCTCTCTCATCATTGATATTTCTCTCTCCCTCTCCCCCCCTTTCTAAAATCAATAAAAATATATTTAAAAAAAAAAAAGGAAGAAAAATGTAAAATATGGAACGCTCACAAATGTTTCCATCTCAAATTTCTGGACAGAAAGAACGAGAGAGAGGGTCGAACTTGGCCTTCATGTTCCGACTGCCCTTTGCTGCTGGGCGGGTGTTCAGCATCAGCATGCTGGACACGCTTCTCTACCAGGTACGCGAGGATTCTTTCTCTCTCTCTAAAAATGTGTACTTTTCTATTTCACTGAGGTTTCATTAAATAAATGATATGTCTGGTGTTTCTCATGGAGCTGCTGGCTTGACTTAGGCTCTGAAAGTAATTCAATATTTTACTTCATGGACTTAATGACATAAAAGTGAATGAAGCATTTTGTAAGAGAAATGTTCTTTTGCAGAATAACCTCTGAAATATTTTTCAGGCATTCTTTAGTATAGGGTCCTACAAGGTTTTGTGCGGTATCCTAATGTTGCTACATTTATGTTAGTAGACAAAAAAAAAAAAAAAAAAGAAAAAAATCAGTAGGTTAAAAAAACAGCCTTGTTTATAATATGCACTTTTTTGAGGTAAGATATCAAATTGGTGCCAATAAAATGATGAACCATTTCTTTGGCCTGAATAAAGTGAATGGGCATGTCTTCTTATGTTCTCCTCTGGATGGAAGAGTTTAGTTTTCTGATATCAGCATCAGTAAAATTAATGAGTAATCAAGAACGTCGTCTAGCCTGGCCAGTGTTGGTCAGTGGTTGAGCACTGACCTATGAATGAGGAGGCTGCAGTGTGATTCCCGGTCAGGGCACAGGCCCAGGTTGTGGGCTCGATCCCCAGAGTGAGGCGTGCAGGAGGCAGCTGATCAATGATTCTTTCTCATCACTGATGTTTCAGTCTCTGTCTACTTCTCCCTTCCCCTCTGAAGTCAATACAAATATATTTGAAAAAGCAAGTAGTCTAGTAGATTTATTTAAAAGGCATTATAACTTTTTAAAAGTCTTTGCTATGTGAAATAACTAGATGATTATTTAGTCCTTGAAGATGAAACTGAGGGCAGTTGTCCTACATAATAAAGAGCTAATATGCTAATTAGACCAAATAGCGGAATGTCTGTCCGGACGACCTTCCGGATGAAGCTGGGCTGCGAAGGCTGAGCCCCTTGCATGAATTTAGTGCACCGGGCCACTAGTTCCATATAATTGAATGTTTGTAGATGTCACGCTGAAATGTGTTTGCATTGCTTAGAAGTTTTTCTTTTCTTTTGGCTAAGACTAAATTGAAGACATAGGAAGCATCACAAATGCTCTAACTGCTGAGTAGTGTTCTAGCAACGTATCAAAATATATCTTACCTGTTAGCACACAGAGTCTGATATTACTAAGCTATGAACTCATTAATATTTAGTTACTGAAATATTTGCAAATTATTCTACTAGACTAGAGCTTAAGCCATAAAAAGTTTGTAATTCCTTGCAAAGATTAGTTCTTTCATGTACTTACGATATTCTCTATTTTATATCAACTCATTTTTTTTGGTTAAAAGTCTAAAAATGTTTTTATCATGTCTAATGGCATGAATAAAATGTAAGCATATCGAGATATTCTTGAGAATAAATATTTCATGTCTCCTTATGGACAGCTAACTGGACATGTGTATTTAGGCCACTCACAAGATATATGGTTTTTATTTCCTGTTTAATGGAGGCTTACTGATGTGTTAGGAGAAATAACCTGTTAGCAGTAATACGATGCTCACACTGTGGCCAGCCCACACATGTCATAATCTCGTTTGTATCGCAGTCCTTTGTGAAGGATTATATGATTTCCATCACCAGACTCCTGCTGGGATTGGACACTATCCCAGGATCGGGCTTCCTTTGCTCCGTAAGTTAACCATTTTTGGAATAAAAGATGGATGGTTCTGATAAATAGTCTGAAGTCCGACGATAATGTCCTTAGGCTTATTCCTCTATGCCATTTCCCCCCTAATATGTGCTCAAAGAGAAGAATCAGAGTTTTTTAAAATTCCTTGGGAAAAGTTCAAGGGAAAACATTATTTGAAGTTAATAATGAAGATAAATATGTAAGGGGGAGAGATCAACCAAAGGACTTGTATGCATGCTTATAAGCGTAAGTGATGGATGTGGACAACATGGATGTTCATAGAACTCGGGATGGGCAATTCTCTTTTGTGCTGGGGTGTCCTTTGTACTTTAAGAGCTTCAGCATCAGCAGACCCCGCCCACTAAACCCCAGTAGTAGCCTCTGGTTATTACACCATTTACAACAGTCTCCATGGCGTTTCCAACAACCCCCAGCTGATTACCAGTGGCCACTGTCTCCTGAGATTGAGCTAATCCAATGTCATACTGCCCCGCATCGAGTGGTTGGTTTACTAGGTTGGGGTGAGCTCCAGGAATAAGGCTGTGATGGGGTGCCTTAAATAAGTTTAATACACAGATGAGCACTTATGAAATGGCGTGCTGAGATTTCAAGATATCAACAATTTCCACCCTTAAGAAGTGAAAAAAAACCCCCACTGGGTTGTTATTTCTTAAGCAGCTGAGATGTCAATCATCCCTATGTATTCCAGATAAAGATCACCGAGGAGGATCTCTGGATCAGAACGTATGCCCGGCTCTATCAGAAGCTGTGTTCCTCCAGTGGGGACGTCCCCATAGGCATCTACAGGACTGAGTCTCAGAAGCTCGCCACATCTGAGGTTTGGTACTATCCAAATATTCCAGAGTTCATTGTAACCCGATCGAAGGCAGCCATCCCTATCAGAAGAGATGCCTTAAACATATTTACTAGGTTATGGTTTCATGCCTTGAAAGTATAAGTGACATTATACGAACAGAGTATTTTCAGTATTTGGTCCGGCGAGATGATTATTTCCACATATTAGTAGGAAATCAAACTATTACAGAGATTTACGACGGGAAAGATCACATCAAATACATTTAAGACGGTGATGGACAAAACTCTACAAGCCAAGTGCCCAGCTATGGAGGAATGGATGTGTTTCCATTCTTGCTACAAAGTACATATAAACTGAAACTACCGAACAAAGATGGATGTTCTATACAGATGGTAGATATGGCTCAAGGGTTCGTACTCCTCATGTCCACAGACTTTCAGGAGAGTATCCAGTAGGTGGGACTAGAGGAAGTTAAGACCTATAATAGTATCCACTATTGCAAAACCATGGTGTTAAAATGTGTAGTATTTCCAACTTAAAATCTGATAGCTAAAATAAGGTTTCTGAAAATTTTCTAATAAAACTCTCTCTTACCATGAAGATATGAAGGTGAAATAACTCATTTTTACATCACCCGGTTACAATGCCATTTTGAAATAGAAAGGTAGATAACTATCTCTATTTTTCATTGAGTGTAAGTGTGAGATAATTCCCTAGCCTGCCACAAGGTGATGTGTGTAAGGCAGGGACTGAGCCCTCCGTTATGTATATTCACTTTGAAAGGATTTGTTGGATCTCCTCCTGCCCTTACTTCAATTGGCAGTTTAAATTCTATTATTCGGAAAGCCAGCAACACAGGCACGGCGTAGCTGGCGCTGAGACTGCGTCCATGGAGGGGGAGAGGCGGCAAGGCTGATGGATGCTTCTGTAGGTGCAAGGGCAGGAAGCTGTAGGTTTGCATAGGTCCACGCTCTTGGAGAGTCAGACCTTTGCTTTGATGAGCGTTACATTTCACATGACCTCCTGGTATGAAGAGCAACCATTTGAAAGTAGTGTTTATAAAGGGCTCATTGTCCAAGGAGAGCTTCTTACTTAACGATCAGATTGATGTGAAAGAGCCCCTCAAAATAGACTGTATGAATTTGTTCATTATTTTTTCCGTCATACAAAGAAGAGCCCAATTTCAGCTGCATTTGTGATTGTAGACGACACTTGTGAGATGTTAATATTTATAACATGTTTTCACTTAGAATGCTTCAAAGGGTTCCTGAGATATTTCTTAATGTTTTAATCAGAAAAACATTTGATGTGGTGAATAATTAATGCATGAATTAAAAAGTGCTTTTTGATTTCTTCTGGGTTGTAGGAGGGAATTTAAAAAATCCTATTTTATAAAGTACGTTCCAAAGCCATCTTTAGAAAGGGCAATACCTTAATAAACGTTAAAATATTGTTCATTCTAAGAACAAAATAGTTTTCATGATCTTTATATAATTTCATGTGAAATGTGTGTGGTAGATTTAGAAAAATCCCCTGCATGGACTTTATTTGAATAAAGTTACAAAATACCTGGTGTCTTTTGCGGTTTCAAACAACTCTACGTTAATAAGCATTTGACAACATAATTGATATGTAAAAATTAAATCATGTCATAAAAAACTTGGATTGGAGGAGGTAAAGATATTTTTATCTCGTTTATATACCATTCCAAAAGAACAGATTTTCTAATAGTGTTTTTCTAGTAACACAAAGTTAATATCAGTGACTATGACTTGGCTCTTCCTGTGGAAACTCTCGTGAGTTATATGATAATACCAAGGCATGAGCAAACGTAGTCACAGAGCCCCAGGCTACCATCATTCCCTAAAATGTCTAATTGTCAATATCCGTTTCCTTTCAAGTCTCAAATATCAATCAGTGTGGAGGAATGGGAAGACACCAAAGACTGCAAGGACCAAGGTCATCACCGGGGCAACCACCGCAACTCCACGTCCAGCGACCAGTCAGACCACCCCCTGTTGAGGAGAAAGAGCATGCAGTGGGCCCGAAGGCTGAGCAGAAAAGGTCCCAGACACTCTGGTAAAACAGCTGAGAAAATAACGCAGCAGCGACTGAACCTCTACAGGAGGTCAGAGAGACAAGAGCTTGCTGAACTTGTGAAAAATAGAATGAAACACTTGGGTCTTTCTACAGTGGGATATGGTATGCTCGCTCAAAATATTGTATGCTATGGACTTGTGCTTGCTGGCCCTTAGTCATTGTAGCCTTGGTTCTCCTTTAGTGAGTCGAGAATCACATTTTTGGTTCAGAGGTCAAGTTGACGGGACTAGTGGCACATCTCGAATCGCTTCCGGAAAATTATGACGATGATAATAAAGTGAAAGTGCTAAAAGTTTTTTAAGTATTTGCTTAGTTCTCTGTAGGCACTGTGACGAATACATTAGGTGAATTATCTTCATTTTAATTTTCACAAAGACTTTTCCATTTTAGACCTAAGGAATCTCAGTCAAATAACTTTCTAATTAGCTTGTTAATAGCATGACTGAGATATATGTTCTGTTTTGTCTGGCTCCAGTGTCTGGCTTATACACACACACACACACACACACACACACACACACACACCCCACATCTTATGCTACAGTCTGGAATAAATTGGATTTGAGGCTTTGGTAAGTAATTAAATGTATCAGCTACAGACAACACCAAATGTTCCTACAAAATTTGTTTAGGTTTTTGTTGTCCGGAAATAAAATGTCTTCAAAATCTATAATGTAAAGCTCAAATAGCGCTTGACCTTACACACTGCCGATCTGTCTCAGCGGTGGGTGATCTGTGATTGCAATATAGACCATTTGGCACAGCCTAAAGTAATGCAAAGATAATTTTTAAATATGTAACCCTCATCACTCTATAAATGTTATTTTAAAGAGAAATTCAGTCAACCTAGAGGAAACTCAAATGCCACGGGTTTTGTTTTGTTGCACATGTGACCTGGGTAGACCAGAAGCCCCGATAATGGCAATCTCACGCAGGTTCAGTATAAATAGGAAGCAGTCTTTATTTGCCCATCTCATCTTCACTGTGAAAGTCTCAACCTGAAGCAATGTCCTTAGGGAGTGATTTTCAATAATACAGTTCGAGTTTAGGAGAGATGAGCTGTGTTTCTTTGAAGAAAGGAACAAAGTTAGGTGCTTTCTGAACACTTTTCGTTACTCCTTATGCCCCTGATTCATTGGTCGCCCTGTTTTACCCAAGAATGTGAAGCTCAGAGGCTAAAGACTTTGGTCAAGGACATGAAGTTGAAATGTGTTGGAGTCAGGATTTCGTGTGTAATTGGAATTCAGAATGATATTGTTCCTGCGTAAATGTGGACTCATTCACGCCCCATCATTTTAAGATGATCAAACAGAGTCTTACATTAGGAAGCACATTAAAAGGGAACAATGATTTTCATTTAAAAATAGTATCTGTAGCTCACTGCCAATTTATTAAGTATGACAGTATTTCTCATACAACTACAGTCCTGTATTTATGTGTCCAATTGCTAGCTGTTATCCAGCTACATTCTCTTCTTTTGGAAAGTTCTAGTAAACGACTGTTTTGTCCAGGTCCCGCTGTGTTTCATGAACATCATTATAACCCCCACGGGTGCTTGGAGGCAGTGAGGCGGATCACAGCTGGGCCCTGAGAGACATAAAAACACACCAACTAACTGCATGGGAGACTTACCAGGGAATATGTTATGTTTTTGCCAATAACACTTCTACCATTTACTTATACTCTATAATTTTTAGTATAAATCTGTTAAAGTAATTCTCACAGTAACTCTTCCAGAAAGAAAGAAAGGATATGGTCTACCCTTTTACTCTTTCTCTTTCTTTTTTCTGTTTGTTCATTCTATCCATCTATCTATCCACAGACCCATCAATTCGTTCTAAAGCCATGCACTGTACACGCCCAATTACACAACGATGATAACAATAGGATTTGGAACCTACCACATCATGGGAGCCAGGTGCTCCCTGTATTTATAACTCTCAAAAATTCATCCATTCCTCCACATATATTATTGGGCCCCCTCCGAGTGCCAGGCACACTGTTCCAGGCGTTGTTCCAGGCATGGAAATGGGGCAATGACCTATTCAGACAAGACCTTCTATTCTAGTGCCAGCCGGCAGAATTAATGAACTATTTAACCTCTTTATCATTTGGGGAGTGCAACTCAGGACACCTATCTCATAGGTTTGTCGTATAGGACAAATGGGATAATGAATAATACTGTGTTTAGCCCAGAACTGGCATTCAGTTGATACCATAGATCTAGCATCTATTTAAGTACTTTATCTATCAGTGTTTTACACATCAAAGGTGTTGGTTTTTTGTTTTTTTTTTGCCCACTTCAAAAACAAATTTTGCACCTTTGGTAGCAATATCATTTCCCTGGAGGATGTGTGCTTTAAGACAATTAGCATTTTGCATGTTTGCCTTCCTTCCTTCCTTGAGGAGAAGGGACTGTCTTACTCATCTTTTCATCTTTGTATCCCCAACAAATCACACATTTCCTGACACACAGGAATCCAGTAATGGCACACTGAATGCCTGGACAAATGGAGTTCTTATAGGTGAGGCGACAGGGCCTGGACTTAAATGATTTCCGTGGGTCGCCTGGCCTGGTGTACATTCATGTCAGCACTTCAATGGATGACTCGGACTCAATATCTTGGCGCATTTCCACCAGACCACGTGTACCTTCTGCACTGCCGTCAGGGTCCTGCAGTGTTTCACCAATGAAAGATGTTGTAAATACTTAGCACACAACGCATCATGACTGATTCAACCACGAGCCGGAATCTGACTGTCCCTGAGTAGGTGTGGCTTCTTCCAGAAGCAGATTATCCTGAGTTATTGGTTGTGACACTTTAAGGAGAGAGAAAGGGAAGAGTCAGAAGATGACTTCTGAGGGCTCCTGTGTGAACACCTAAGAGGTGGTGACACTTAACGGAACTTAGAAAAAGAGGACGAATATGTTGGGGTGAAGAGAATACATTAATTTGAGTGCCTGGAAGAATCCAATGGTGATGTTGTGTAAGAAGCTGGATTTTTGCTGCCTGATGCCCAAGAAAAAAGAAATGAGATGCTTACATAGAGCTGAGAGTCATCTGCATAGACATTTTGATTAAAGCTGTAGGAGTAGATGAAGTAACCCCAGATGAACGACGACAAGAGAACTCTGGAAAACACTCATATTTCTAGAAGGCTAAGGAAAGAAGCATTTAAAAAAAAAAAAAATGAGAGGCTCAGTGTCTCGAACTGAATTACCCAGAAGATGTTCCTAGTCCAATAGCGTGTTAGTAGCTGGTTACATGTTTTATCAGGATCCTGAGCCTCTGGACCTTCAGAAACCCCGGGCGGTCCTGAGGTGGTCAGAGGCATCCCTCAGCATGGCTATGTCCACCATAAGCAGTTTTGTCCTTTACCCTAATGTATGTGTTCCATGATGTGAAAAAAAAAAAGTTGGAAAGGACTGGACTGTAGAGATGGGGGGGGGAGGGAGATGGCTTTGAACTCGGCTCCTTTTTACAATTCCTATGAACTTCACCTTGAGGAGGAGTCAGTGAGGGGTGGGTGAGGAAAGAAACTAGGAGTGGTGTGGATTCTTCACGATACTACCCAGGTCTCCACATAAACCATATGTCGTCACTGAATTGAACTCCTTAGTAAAATGTTTGCTCCAATTCCTGGAGTCCATGGAAAACTCAGAATTTTCAGAAGGAAAAATAAAACCTGAGCAGGAGGAAAAAAATTACTGCCACACTCGCTCTGTCTATGGCCGGAACCTTCTCCACTTGCCAGGCAGTGAGTGTTCCCATTTGTCCCAGGCAAACCAAGTCCCCAGTAGATTCGACTTCATCCCAGAACCAAAAATGAGCACAGCATCCTGTCACTAAGCAAGGAGGAAGGCGGGGTGGGATGCTGCCTGAGGAATTGTTTGTTAAGACTGTTTTCCTCCTCATTCCACTGTTCCTTACTATGCGCTGTCTATATAAGCAAGTTCAATAACGCTGCCACTGTTTATGTACGAATTTGAGCCTTACCTAGACAAACGAGGAGGTATGCTAAGAGACCTACTGCTTTTCAGAGTATTATGTTTTATGTTATGTTTTAGTCTCCAGAATGCACTATTAATTTCTGTTCCTTTGTACAGCAGTTGTGGAAATCCACACAGGGGGGAACGTCTCAGGAAGCACACATAAATTGCTTTTTATATAGACAGATGATGCCGGGTATCTCGTATCCGTACAATATCCTTTGCGTTGACGTTGTACCTTATTTGGAGTAGGTTCATTGTATACACTCACTGAAGTTCCATCTCCAGAGTCAGCCATCTACCCTCCCCTGGGTAAGATGGACAGAGTTAGCAAATGAAAATACAGGGTTCCCAGTGAAATATGAATTTCAGATAAACAGCAAAAAGGTGTTTAGGACAAGTGTGTCCCACGCAATCTTTGGGACCTACTCATACTAAAATTTGTTAGCTTTTTAATCTTAAATACAGAATTCACAGGGCATTCTCTGTTCTGCCTGACAACCTTATCCCCATGGCAGAATACAATGCTTTGTATCTACTTTGGGGATATATGCGACCAAATATATCTCTTGGTTTGACTATTAGTTTGATGATCTTCGGATTGTAAAAGTTCTGCAGGCATACTATGATGGATTTAGTTATACTGCAGTTACATACCTTATAAAATAAGGACTTTCATTTATAGATTTTTAAAAATAAGGTCCATGTGTGTATCAACTTGAAATATAACTAAAAGCATTACCTTTTCTATGCCAGGGACGGGATTTTAGTTAGAGAAACATGGTGGTAGCCTCATTTTATGAACATGCTGTGTGTTTCCCTGTGCAGGAGATTACCAGGCCAGCTATCCTATCCTATAAAAGTCATTTGCATTAATAGCGTGCAGTTATGTGAGTACTGATGTGTCTCTAGGGGTCTGTAATATGTTCTTAGATTTTGAGTCAAACTGTAAAGTGTGGTGTCTCTTTCAGGAGCCACACGTGTCTATGACCGAAATGCCTAGGAGGGTCTGATGGCTCCAGGGCAGGGATTTAAAAAACACCCTCAAAGCCTAAACTCATTACCCCTGGAGGATTAGGGTCTACATGGGTTTGCATTTATGTGGTATTATAACCTGGGCAGGTACGAGTTTCCGGCCCCAGTGCTGTGTTCTTTGTTGGTGCCTTTGTGTCCTCGGTCAGTGCGCTGAACTTGAAGTCTGGGGATGTCCTCCATTGCAACTGACAGAGCTAAAATGACACAGCCTTCGACTTTAAGACACATACAGGGCATCCCCCCAAACTGTATACACACTTCACAGCTGAGGGCTCCATGGCTGTTTCTTCCTTCTCAGATTTAACCCACAGGCATGAATAAGTATTCAAAGTGTGTATACATTTTTGGGGTGCACCCTGGATATTGTTTTCAAGGAAAAACAAATAACGTGGTCGTATACTTTCCTTGAAACTTACACTTCAGTTCTTCCCCATGGGATCCTTTGCATTCTGCAAAACCAATAGGATAGCTTTTATCAGACACCTCATGGGACAGAGTCAAACATCGTTAGGGCCTGCGAGCTTCGCAGATATACTTCTGTTGTGTTTTCTAAAGACAAGGTCAGTGGATGATACTTCCCAAAATTTCCCACAGGAATATTTCTTTCTGAGATTGGCCATCTATACCCACAATCATTTTTTAATATTGATAATAGCATAATCAATCAAACTGACATCTTGCTGAGCTATTTCAGTGTCAACATTTCGAGGGTAGAACATAACTATGTTTGTTCTGAACAGAATTAGATGGTTTACTTGTCCCACCCATTGGACGGAAGGAGAGTGACCGGCAGACATGTCCAATGGCAATCCTTTGGAAATAGTTGCGTACACCATCCTACGGTGGGCAACACCACAACAAGTTCTCCTGGACAGCTCTATGGTTGGAAGATAAGATGCCCTCTAAGAACCCCTGTGATGTTCTGTAAGTAGCGTAACACAACTGGCACTGATTTGTCTTCCAGATGAAATGAATGACCACCAGAGCACCCTCTCATACATCCTGATTAACCCGTCTCCGGACACCAGACTAGAGTTGAATGACGTTGTGTAAGTTGACCTTACATCCCACACACAAGGCATTTATTTTCAGAAACCACCAATAATTTTTATTTTATGTTGATCCCCACCAGTATAGCCCCTACGATTCCTGTGGTATAAATGTCCAAGTCAAATTTTTGTGCTCAAGAAACACATTTTGCATTTTCTTTATTTCTGTGTGTAATACTATAAAAAAACCACACACACCACAGAATTGTAAAGAAATAAAAGAATGAAATGGCAGCATGAATTCTGTATTTGGTGAGCTAGTATATATTTGGGGAAATAAGAGAAAATAAATCTTTATATAGAAAAGGCTAATGTGCAAAGTGTCCCCAAGGGAGTTTGACTGGGAGATTGGGAGTTCTACCACTCGTTAAGACGTGCACTGACCACCAGGGGGTGGTGTAGAACAAAGGGAGGCCCCAGCTGGCAGCCAGAAAGCCCCAATTGGCCCTGATCTCTGGCCAGGCTTGTGGACCCTGGTGGAATAATAAGAGATCAGCTCAAAGGAAAACCTGAAATATCTCACACTATCTAGTTCCAAAGACCTGAGATTTCCGACCAGCCAAAGTAAAGTAGATCAATACACTTATTAGGAAAAGGTGTAAGGTAGTAATGTTATTCATCAGAAACTGTGTATTATTCATATGTAATGATCCATATTTGTGACACTGAGAAAATTAAATTTTAGTATAACTACAGCAACGATAAATATGCCTACCATGCCAAATAGTACATAAAGCACATTTTAGAAATTTATTTTATTAGACTTATAGTGATACTATTAGGGAAGGAACTTCTGCAGCTACATCAGTTAATCTGGGGGATATTAGGTTATATTCATGCCTTTTCTGTTTTTCTAAAAAAAAAATCACTCCCAAAAGTCCATTTTTAAATGAAGGGGCAACATGCATTTGATTCAAAGAATAAGTGACTAGATGATATAGCATTAATAATCACAGTGCATATTAGCTTTCTTTATCAACCTGCAGTGCTATTGATCTTTAAAGTGACAACATGGATGGGTCCTGAGAATATGCTGAGAGAAATAAGCCATACAGAAAAGGACAAAAACTATATGCTCTTACTCATATGTGATGCATAAAACAGAAAGCAACAAACGAACAAACAAAACAAATAAATTTATAGACACAGACAATAGTATAGTTCTTAGGAGAGGGAAAGGGATTGGGGGAGAGGGAGAAAAACATAAGGGGTCAAATACATGGTGACAAAAGACTAGATTTTGGGTGGTGAGTATGCAATACAATATACAGATGATGCATTACAGAACTGTATACCTTAAACCTGCATAATGTTATTAACCAATGTTACCCCATTCAATTTAATTAAGTAAATAAGGTTAAGTGGTAATGAAATAAAAACTTAATACTAATCCTGCAAAATTTTACAGGCCAATTCAACAGGGAGTCCTTCTGCCAACGTTTAAATAGAGACACTGTTTAGAGGACCGAAACAATGAACAAATACACAGGAAGTAGTCCTCTCAGGGGTCGGTGTGAACTAGTTTTGTGTTTACTGACTATTACCGTTATTTGCTTTGCTTTCTCTTATCAGATATTTAATCCGACCAGATCCACTGTCGTACCTTCCCAACAGCGAACCCAGTCGAAACAGCAGCATCTGCAATGCCACTGGTCAAGACTCTCGGGAGGAAACTCAGCTTTGATAACACAAAAAATAACGAACTTCTTTTTTTCCAACAAGGAGCTTGCTTGAAAGAACTCTATATTTGAGGAGGAAAATATGGCTGGAATGAAATAAACCAGACTGGACTATCTTCACATCTCTCCTACTGACACAAATCTATTCTCTTAGAAATATAGCTTATTTTGAAATTTAACTTACTGCTTACTGGTATTTCTCCTAGTAATACTGGAAAGACATCCATGGAATGGTTTTGAAAAACCTAAATGAAAACACACCATTTTAAACCTGCTCATTGCATTGTTTGACAACAACCCAAACTGTCTGAAGTCGATTTTTACAAATTTTAAGGTTTTTCTGGAAGTCAATGAAAAAAAAAATCCAGCTCTATTTGGTGCATCATACTATATTCTTTAAAACTGGTCTTTTACAAAATAGAGCTCATCACCTTCTCTATAAGGGATGACAGACAAACTCATGGGCTGACATTTTTGTAGGAGTCATAGTTTGCTTTAGAATATTAAGTCACCTTCACTTGTTTTGTTGCCTTTTTATAGGATACCATGTTTATTTTGGGACTAGAGATGCTCATAGCATGTTTTACTACACCGAGGAAACCAAAACAAATAAAAAGAAGTCTCGACAAGCTGAAATTTTTGCTCACTTTATGTCTGACCCTCATTGTAGGCCAAGGAGTGTGTATTAAGAAACAAGTATCAATCGTTCTCCTAAAAGAATGCCTAATATTGAGAAAATACTTAAAGCATTTTTGTTGACTTACATTTAATCCAGGAATTGAAAGAGGCAGTGATTTTCACTGGACTACTGAGCTTCAACATTTTTTATGTATCTATATAGAATATTTCATTAGAAAGGTAATTTAAAATTCAAAGAAGCGTAACTATACTCCTTATGGAGTACAAGGTCATTTGAAGCATTAAAAGTCCTCTTTTATGCCTTTGGTATTGCAATAATCATACCCCAAAACTGATGTGAAAGATTTGGATTTTATTTTGAAAAATTATCTATGGGAATATAGTTTAACACTGTGAGGGTAAAGCATATAATAAACATAGTTTTGCCATTTGAGAGGCATATAAATCGGGCAGAATTTGGGAGTTATAACAGTTATAAATGAAATGTAAACTGACTTTGGGTGACACCAAGGCCTCTGTCTGTATTTCTGAATCTCCTTCATAAAAAGAAAGAAAAGCACAGAGTATAGGCGCCCATTAGAGGCAATGTGTTAAGGTAGAAAGAGGTATTGGTAAATTTAGAAAGTTATTTTTCTTCCAATTTTGTAGGGTTTTTTTTTTCTGAATTTGACATTAGTTTCAGTTCAGTAGAAAATAGGACGTATAAGACTTAGAAAGATAAATTTTATCTTTTTTTTTTAAAGAGAAATTGAAAGGAAAATAGAAAGGTTAAAACAAAACAGAGATAAAGAAAACCTAGTAGCCCCCATATAACTTCATGGAAATCAAAATGTAAAACACAAAATGTGAAATTGTACATTATCGCCATTTTCTATTTTGGCTTAGAGAATGAAATGCCTCTTTGTGTATTTTAAATTTTTTTGTACTTTACCTTCCTCCCATTTTGGAATAATAAAGCCACCAAGAATTTCCTTTACGACAGGGAGAGCCTACCTTTAATTTTCTCTCATCAGACAGAGAAGTCGAATTTAGAACAAGTTACTTAAAAATGGAAGTATGCCTTAAAGACTGTATGCATAGGTATGTATATGCTATAAGCACATGGGAAAGATATCTGACAAACATGCATTAACACGCACATTGTTCAAACGAAAGGCAGAATCAAAGTAGTATATGCACTGGAGAATGGAGATGCATTTACTGACCCTGTTTCATGTCTGCACATCTGTCAGTATGTTTCTTTCAACTGCCATTTCTTTACATCATTACAGTTATTTTTAGGAATAAATATAAGATTTTATGAAACTTCCATTGCCTCCCAGGATCTCAAGTTAAGACTTTTTGCATTATGATGGCTGTTAGGACTAGGATTTGAAGTTAAGACATGACTACATTTCCTATAAAACTAAAAGCCTCATTTCATAAATTTTACAATAGTGATTTTTTATTATGAATATTCATCCAAATTTACATATTTAACACAATTCATACAGCTTGCTGTAACAATGATAGTTTAGTAGTCTTTCTGTTATTTAAAGAATAAAAACATGCTAAAAAAAAAGCCTTTTAACAAAAACAGTTGCCTTTTTAAAATATACTTGCACATGAAAATAAAACATAAAGCCAGTAATAGTCCTTGTAACCCTAAGGGAACAAGTTGTTTAATGTCTAGTAACATTTTGCTACCAGTTACATGGAACTGCTTTAAAATAAATAATAAAATTATTTCTGATGATGAAAACTCTTGGTGTTTTGGGTTTTTTTGGCCTAGATATTCATTGTTTAGACATGTTATGCTTTGAACCTATAAAACTCATTTGTCACTTCGATATTTCAAAAGCAAAATGAACGTCCTGCTGTTGCTTTGCAGTAAGTTGGAGTCAGGAATGGTGGGTCCTCCAACACTTGTTCCTTTTAGGATCAATTTGGCTATTCTGGTCCTATTCTTTGCATTTCCATATACATGCTTGAATTAGCTACTTAATTACGGAAAAACCTTAGCTGGGATTTTAATAGGTATTACACTGAGTTATTCGTGAGCTGGGGGAGTGTGTTCATCTTAACAATATTGTTTTCTGTTCCATGGACCTGGGATACCTTTTCATCTCCTTCTTTCAGTGATGTCTGTCGTTTTCTGTGTGCGTTCTTGCATTTCTTTGGTAATTTATTCGTAAGCAGCGAATTCTATCAACCTCTGTAACTACACCTGTTTAGAACACAGTCTTACCTGCTCGCTAGGGCTGCTCCTGCTACAATGGCAGAGTAGCTGCGATAGAAAAGATGTGCCCTCCCTCGGTTTCGGAAAAGTCTCCTGAATGCACCCTCTGCACACAGGCACGGCAGGCGTTACTTTCCATAAACACGAGGAGAAATTTAAATGTTCTCTCGAAGGTTCCAATGGAATAACCTTCACCCTGCATGGTGTCTGCTTTTTTTTATTTATTTTTTTTATCTTTGTGCCGTTAACCTCTGCAGTGTCGAGTGCAATTTCTTCTCTGCGCCGACAAACCCCAAGACTACTCTCCTACGAACGACACACACAGGGCGTCCGCGACCTCAGATATTACGCTTCGACTCTACACAAGCTGCCTCATGGCAATCCTGAGTATTTTTTTTTTTATCCTCGTAGAACAGCAACAGGTAGTAAGGCCACCCTTTGATGAGACACCATAGAATGCAGAGTGGAGGGTGGCAGTCACCTGGGAGCGATGCTTTGAGAATCCCTCGGGACGTCCGGGTGTCCCGGGCAAGGCTCCCCCTGTTTGTGTCCTGGGCTGGCGAGGCACAGCTCTCGGCACACGGACATCCAGATGCTGAGGAACGAAAGGACCCGACGCGCCGTGGGTCTAGGTGCAGGACATACCTTTCCCGCTAAATAACAGGAAACACACACATAATAACAATGACCGCAACGGGAAGCACATTACTTCTGCGTTTCTGAGACCTTATTTTGCTAACATCGCATACAGTTTTCAAGGAAACTGACTCAACGGACCTCCTTTGCAAGACGAGGGGCAAAAACACCCCAAGATGCACGCGGGGAACTGATCCTGAAATGCAAGTCAGGGGAACACACTGACGGATGAGAACCGTTACATTTAAGCCTCGGCCTGGGAAGAATCACAAGGAAGGAACAAGTAATTGGGACTGTAATTTGGTTGTTCTTTGGATTTGCTCTGTGATATCACCATCTTGTGGCCAAGAGTGAAAGTTTTCCGTTGCAAACTAATCAAGGTTGGGTTCCCCATTAGACTTAGACAGCACTGTCTTTTTTAATTGTTTTACTGTCATTTTTAAAAAACTGCCTTTGTGTTATTTAAATTTCCAAAATGGTATCATCTCAAATTATTAAGAAAGATCCTAGGAGAGCCAGCTCCTTGGCTGACCCTCGGTGCAATTTACATGAATTCTACCCCCAACAAACCTCCAGGTGCCAGAAACAGTCTTTATGAAGATGTTTTTCATACATGAAAGCTAAGATCTCAGAGGCTGGCTCATCTCCTCTCATTACTCTGGCTGCCAGACTCACTTGCGCGCGGCCTCAAACGGTGACACCTTCGGTTATTGGGCTGGGGTGTCCTCGGCGAATCTCGCCGGCATTTTCCTCTGATGGGCAATTCCGATGATTGCTTATGAGGGCCATCAAGCTGTGGGTGCCTTGAGCGGCATCGAAAATAAAACCCCCACTGTCTTACAATTCCTGAGGTGTCCAGAAAGCTTACACGGCTTAGTGTGCGTAATGCATTTTGTCACCGTAAGTCACTTTCACAACTGACTATGCAAAGAGTTATTAGCTGAGTGCCGATATTTTCTCAAATTGGATTCCACCTGCATGTCATTTGGCAGACGGCCTCTGAGAGTCAGTCACGGGAGGGATGATGGGGATGGGATGCAAGCACAGCCAATGGATCCGTGGTTTCATGAGACATGTCTAAGGCTGGGGCTCTCCTTAATACCTCATCACATGGCAGGAGGACATAATGGTGTCCCAGCTACCCATCATCACAACGAAACCCATGTCATTGTTGATCTTGAAGAGTTCATGACGGGTGACAGGAAGCAGAGGAACGCTAGCTTCCTGTTTCTGGGGAGTGAGGTGGAAATTAGGCCCCAGGTGGAAGTTGACAATATACTGTTTACAATCCAAGGGGAACACTCAATGTATCTGCCATGTCTATTCATTTCTTTGCTGTAGCAAATTACCTCAAACTTATTAGCTTAGTGCAACAGAGAGTTATTACCTTCGTTCTGGAAGCCGGAAGTCCAGAGTGAGACTTAGCTGGCTGAGATCAAGGCGTGTGTTCCTTCTCAAGGCTCCGGGGAGCGGGCATCTCCTTGGGTTTTGTGGTCACTGGAGGCGGCCTGCATGTCTTGGCTCATGGCCTTTTCCTCTGTTCTCAAGGGCATTCCTCTCTTCTGCCTTCCTCGCAGCTCCTCTGGCCTCCCTCTCAGGAGGACATGTGTGATGGCAAACCCAGGCAGGTAATTCAGGACAATCTCGTCATCTCAGATTTAATCAAAGCTGCACAGTCCCTTTTGCCCTACAACGTAACATAATCACTGGCTGGGGAAATCAGGATACGGGTATCTTTGGGAGCCATTATTCTGTCTACCACACGAAAGGACTGGCTTCCTGATTCCATCACAGGTATTTGCATGCAACGATCAAAACACTGTTTGAATGCTCACTTCCTGCTAGGTTCTCAGCTGTGTAAAAAACACAGATTTGGCCCTGCCAGCGTGGCTCAGTGGTTGAGTGTTTACCTATGGACCAGGAGGTCATGGTTCAATTCATGTTTGCCTGGGGCTGCAGGCTCTGTCCCCAGTAGGGGGCGTGCAGGAGGCAGCCGATCAATGATTCTCTCTCATCTTTGATGTTTCTATCTCTCTCTCTCCCTTCCTCTCTGAAATCAATAAAAATATTTGTTTTTTAAAACACAGATTTGGCCCTGAGGTCTCTCTGAGCCTCTTAGGAGGAGTCTGAGGGGTCATCCAGCTACTGCAACGCGTTGTGATGAAGCAGCTCAGTGTCATAGGGGCATCTGGAAGGGGCAATCACCCTCATCTCTGCTTCGGGAAGGTTCTGTGGAGGTGGCTGCAATTCAGGGAAGAGCCGGTGAAGCTGGCAGGGACCAGTAAGGGGGCACATGCACACAGGAGAGGAAAGAAACAGGAAGTGACCCGCCTAAACTCACATGTCTGTCTGGCTTTAGACCCCCTGGATCTGCAGTCCACAGCTCCTATCCTCAACTCCTTTGAATGACCACTGATCCCCTAACCCACCAAGTCCACGTTCACCATTATCCGCTCCTTTGCCCCCACTCATAACTCCTTAATCTGCCCCCCTTCCGCCAATTCCTACGGTTTTAAACGAATTGTTTTCTCCTTAAGGACATTTGAGGAATTCTGCTAACTTCCTCCCGCACCGAGAAATGTTCTTGCTACTGAAAGCACTCCCGTTAGCATCGGCGCTGTTATTATTTTCCTCCTCTTAAAATAAAGATGCTCTCAGTTTAATATCGCCCTCCGGCTATGAGCTCTGTCTCCCCTTCCCTTTATGGCAATACTCCTCCAGGGAGTACCACACCCTTCCTCTCCTCCAAAGCTCGCTTCAACTTTTCCCAACTAGGGCTTTGTTCTCTACACTCTACTGACACTGCTTCTGTGAAGATATTACTAAGAACGGCTCCCACCAATGCCAACTTACTATGTCCCAGGCACTTCATACATATTCAGCAGCTCCCCTCACCCTCATTACTGCCTGCGTGTCGCTAGGAACAGGTCTTAGCCACTCTACAACACTGTCTCCCTAACTCACAAAGAATCCCCTTACTCTAAAAACGATGATCGATTCTTGGTCCTCATCTTCATTAACCGATCAGCAGCACTTAACCAATGGATTGCTTTCCCCCTTTTAAAACATACCTCGATGAGGGGCTGGGGGGATGAGAAGAGAGAAACCAAAGAACTTACATACTCATATGCACAGCCCATGGACACTGGCGATAGGGTGGTGAAGACCTAGGGAAGGGTGTAGAGGCTAGGAGGGGGGAGGAGGGAGGAAAATGGGGGGCACATGGGAGATATCTGTAATACCATCAACAATAAAAATATATTTTAAAAAATCCATCTCCCACTGGTGCCTGGGATTCCAGTTATCTCTGATTGTCCTCCTGCCTCACGGATCCGAGTTCTCAAGAAACAAACGGATAAAACTCTATCTGGCTCCTGGCCTTCAGGGTGTGACACGGAGTTATGCAGGAGGCAGACTGGTGCGTAACTAAACGTCCTGCCATGTTTTGAGAGAGGGAAGTTCAAGGTGCCGGTGGTATTTACAGCTGGAAGTTACTGTCGCATGGAATGCGTGGAATGCGGGCTTTTGCATCTGCCGGGAGGCTGCCCTAACTCTCCCCACTCATTACCCCCCCCCATCTTTCCCTTCCTTCCAGGGACTGAGCTGCAGGGTAGGAGCGGGGACAAAGGGACAGGGTAAGTCCCAGGGGAAGGGGCCTCTTGCAGTCATTTAGCCTCTGTCTCTCTGGACGGAGAAGATGTTGGGTTGTATTAGTTTTGCTTCCTCACTGCATATAACTACTACATATAATACTGTATATAAATACAATCTATAAACACATAACAAGTATATATGAATACCTACACACATGTGACCACACATGAGCACATGGTTATCTTTGAGTATGTGTGTTTCAAAGGCGTTAAGAGTTTTAATACCAGTAAATACGTTGGGTATAGACATGGCATAGAATATTATTTAGCTAAATATGATCTTATTTTTTAATTGACAAAAATTTATTTAAATTCAGGAGAAATACTATCAATTCCAGGTATTGGGTGTTCTGATAACCTGTCCTGACTTTACTGTCTCAGAAAGACTTTGGATAAGTTAATCCATTCCTCTGGGTAACACTCTTCACCATTATTTAATTCTATCGAATAATCACATGCAGTATCATAACTTCCCTCCTCTCAGGAGGGCTGTACAGATGAAATCAAGCTAACACATAATATTGACTTTAATTAAAATCACTACGGAAACACAGCACGCCTTTATGAACCCCTCGCTCACGAGGGAAGAGATCACGCTGATGAATCTGAGGGAAGCGTGACCCTGTTCCTTTCGTGTCTCAGTCAGTGGAGGCGGGCGTCGCACTGAAAAGTGACCATCTGCCCACCATCAAAATGCTGGCTCCTTCTTTGAGAGAAACAGACTCGCAACGGTTCGGAACTGTGAGATCGGCTCACTGTGCAACATTCCAGTTATGAAGGGCCTCTGGATGAGACACAGGAAGACACTGCTGAGGGCTGTGTAGCTGCTCCTTTGGGGACAATCAGAACTTTCTCCAGTTAATGAAGCAGCATGCCCGGTCCACGGGAAACCCTACCTGCCTCGCATGTGTTTCTGATGCCACGTGCTGTTCTCTCCTTTACAGGCAAGGCTATGGCTTATGGCTTCCTGAGATGCCATATGCCTCTCAATTGAAGACGCTGGTCGGTAGTTGCTCATTTAAAGCATTATTACTATTTCAAAGACCAATTATGTCTTCAAGTGTCTTTTCTGACCACATCTGCACTAATCCTACTCTGACTCTGGTTTAACCTTTGGCCCACGACTTCCCATACGTCTCACCTACGCACAGACAATCAGTGGTCATGTCTAATGCTACGTCCCTAAGTCCCTTTAAATCTGCTCCGTTTGCTGTTTTTTTCTGCCTGGCCGCGATTTCAGGCCTCCCATCGCTTGGAATGGACCGTTGTAATGTCCTCCGGCGGCTCTCCCTCCTTCTGCTGGGTTCTCTCTGGGAGCCACACGGATTATTCCAAAGCATAATTAAAATCACGTTATTTCCTTGTCTGTACCCTCTATGAGTCTTCACTAAGTCCCTGCTCAGATGCACTCACACTGGGTGAAATGTAGAACATACGGGCTCTGCAATTCTGTTTTCTGTGTGGGGCTTGTTGCTGAAACTCTGCAAAGCCCACTTCTTTTATCTGTCCTACAACCCACAGGGTGACTGTGAAGATAAAACTAGCTTAGGTACTTAAAACACCCAGAATCCTCCCTGATGGATGGCCAGCATGCATTCATCTGTCCTCACCCCCGCCCTACAACCACTTCTCAGGTGTTTTCCAACTCCCAGAGCTCGTCTATACACGTGTTCTTTCCGCAGAATGTCCATTAGTTGGTACATTTCTTCCCATTTCCCCCTTAACCTTCCCTCCTGGTCACCTCTTACACACCTCGTTTCGCAACCCTTTCCCCCTGGCATGTTGGCTGCTTCCTTGGAAACCCCACAGCCTTCTGCTCAAAACACTTGGCACATTCTACCCTGCAGGACGCTATCGGAATGTTCGTTGCGGAGCTCATTCCAGATGGCTGGCGGATTCCGGGGGTGCGCTTCCTGAGGCGCACAGCAATTTCACATGCTGGAACCTCAATAAATATTTATGGGACAGAGTGGATCTTCCAAAGATGGCTGCAACAATAACGGCCACTGCATTTGCGGTGCAATGCTGGGGATTCTTCACCAAGAGACCCGGCGCCCTCCCCCACCCTCTCAGATCTGGGCGGAAACTGTGACTATTTGGGGCACTAGGATGGGACACAGGCACACTGGGCTTTTTGGCAGCTTTCAGCATTGCCTCTCAGAATGTTCGCCCAGAATCTTTTTCTCTTTGTGTTTCAGTTTGTATAGTTTTGTTGACATGTCTTGATAGATCTTGCTTTTCACCATGTACTGCCACAATTTCCAGTGTCAACAATGAATACATTACACTGAACAGGGCATAATGTAGCAAATATGAAATTATTGTAATCTAACGGACGTCAGAGGTCTTAGAAAATGGAAATGCCAGTTCAGATGCAAGAGGGTGTGGTGTGTTTCTACTAGTTGTTTTTGGACTACAGATGCTTTCTAAATCTTTTACTAAGTCAAGATCAGAATAACATCCTTTAAAACTGATAGAGTATATGAACAACGTTTAGTTAGCTACTAAATTAACATTTTCATTTTTCTAATAAACCATTTAAAGGCATTTGCATGTTGGTGGGGAAATTAGGTATGCTTACGTAACTGGTCTAAATTTACATAGCATACCTAATTGACTTCTATTGTGTTTGAGACCATATATCAATGTCACTACTTTGTTATGTGACGTCAGACATCACAAGAAAATCAAATGTGAGGGATTATAATGTAGAGAATACGGTCAGTAACAAAGATGCAATCCACATTCTCAGGTAACTTAGAAATATACTTCCGTTTGCATTTAAATTCTTGGAGGAACATTTTCGTTTAAACTCTCCTATATTATTACGTACCAGCATGTATCACCCACCACAGTATAAACTTATTATACATGTATCCCATGCAACACATTTTATAGTATAGATCAATAAGAAAGAGTAAAAAACACTCACGTTCCCTCCCATGGGGACATTTTGAAAATGCCATGGTTCAAAAGGAAATAAAGAAAACTCATATTACATGGCAGAACACTCTGACCGTTCGCTCAGAGACTGCTTGAGTTCTCGGGCAAGCGATGTAGAGAGACTCAGAGGTAAAACTCAGCGACTGGCAAGCAAGTGAACATCTCAAAGGCCACGGCTGTGGCAACAACTGGGTCTACATGCTAGGGCACGGAACGCATTTACTTTTCAATTATCAATTCCCTCCTCCCCTCCCCCCCCCCATGTTACTTTTGAAGCAATAGGTTTGTGTATTTCCTTTAGGTGTCTTCAGATATGGATTTTTAAAGTGCTTTTTAAAAGTGCTTTATTGAGGTACACTTGACATTTAAAATGTTCGATTTGATAAGACTGAGATATGTGTGTGTTTGTGAAACCATCAACACAATCAATATAAAGTTGCCCGGTACCTCTTTGCAATCCCTTACTTCTAGCTCCTATATGTTTTACACAAATATAAGGCCTAATTTTTTAATTTTTTAAAAATTGCTTTATTGAGGTATAGGACATACAAAAAGCTATAGATATTTAAGGTATACAACTTGATGAGTTTGGAGGCGTATGATTCAGGTTTTAACATTTAAGTCTTTGATCAATTTGAGTTGATTTCTGTGTACTGTGTAACATAAGGGTGCATGTTGCTTCTTGCGGAGACCCAGTTTTACCACTACAGACTGTTGGAGAGACCAAACTTTCCTCATTGTACAATCTCGACCCCCTTGGAAGACCAGCCAACCGTGTGTGGGGGGAATTATTCCCAAGTCCCCTATTTTGTGCCTTTGATCCCTAAGTCTGCTTTGATGCTGGTGCCACACTGTTTTGATTATTGGCATTTTGTAACGTATTTTGAAATCAGAAAGTACATCTCTAGATTTCTTCTCTCTCAAACGGATTTGGCTATTTGGAGTCCTTTTTGGTTCCAAATGAATTTTAATAATTTTATTATTTATTTTTAAAAATGATGTTGGGATTTTTAATAGGGACTGCATTGAATTTGCATCTTTGGATAATATGGATGTTCTAATACATTAACTTTTTGATGCATGAACACAAGGTGACGTCATTTATGTGTATTCTTTAATAAATCTATAGCTTTTTATATGTCAGTTATACTTCAGTAAAGTGATTTAAAAAATCCTTTGTTTCAGATAGGGGTAAGAGGAATGGATCACAAAGATACACCAGGAAACTTGTGGGTGTGATGGCTACGTTCATTATCTCGATCGTGATGATGATTCACAGACATGCACATAGGTCAAACCTTATCAAACTGAACATTTTAAACGTCACACATACCTCAATAAGGCTGTTTTTATTAAGGAAAACTACTGTAAATGTCAATATCCAAAAGCACCTAGAGTAAATGCTCTTTTTTCTAGAACATTCTGGCTCCTATCAGGCCTTCCCTCACTATTTGCCTCCATAACAGATTGATCTCCTGTTCTCCAAATAATATACTTCACTGTGCTTTCATCCCTGTTGACAGTGTTCTTCCATATGATGACGCCAACAGTTCTCACCACTTCTGTAACTGCTTATGAGAGATGTAACCCCTTAAAAAGTTATGAAATCATCAAGGCCATGTCTTTCTGTCTCTGCTATGCTGAGAGTCCAGTCTTTCAAAAAAACACAGAAATTCTCAGGAAGTATTTATAGAACCCTCAAATATTAGAATTCTTGTCTTAAGAGGTAAAGAATGTATGAAGGTTTGGGATTTATTGTTATAACAGCATTTATATTTTTATTCAGTTGAGTTTTAAAATGATTCCACAGAGACCATTAACACTAGAAATGGTTATGTAGCACCCCCCTGGGAATCAGCATTGTATTTCAATCGCAGCTTTAAAAATGAGGCTTGAAATTTTCAGGAAAGAAATCAAACACACAAGGGCACACGTGAGTCAGACAAAAACAGATAAATGTCACTGGTTTGGGATTCTATTGTAGTGTGAACACAGAGGACTGACTTCTCATGGACTCGCTATGACAGATAGGTCATTTATTGCAAACGCTTGAGATAGTTCAGTTTTTCAGTCTTTTGTTTCTCCCCTACTCATCGACAAAATATTAATTTTAAGAAGTGACACGAGCCAAACAGAGAGTCATGGGTATTGTTACCATCTATCTGAAAGGATACTTTTCTAATAATTATCTGAAATGTATTTTGCTGCCACGGACCCGGGGTTCATCGATTACAATGCCCAGGCGAAACTGACATGAATGTCTGTCAAAGGCAGGTGTCGCGTGGGCCGTGTCGCCCGAGGCTGCCTCTCCCACAAACCTCCTATCTGTACACATGAGGGGCCGTCGCTGCCGTCACTTAGCCTTCCGGAATATTACAAGAAACCCGGTGTCTGAGTGTGCACAACAGGGATGGCAGCACATACCACACGCCCCAGGGAAACTCACGGCTTCCTTCCTGGTTAAAAGCCTTCTCCTCCCAACTTCCTGCTTCCTCTTCTTTTCTTTGCAAGTGTTGTGTTGTGTTTTGTTTTTTTTTGGTTTTGTTTTGTTTTACACCAAACTGAAATTTCAGGCACAGTTCAAGCAATCGCGTAATTTCTAGAGAAAGGAAGACAAAGTCCGCCTTCTTGCTTTCAGACACCAGAGCAGCTTTAACAAGAATTGTGCTGCCAAGAAGAGTCATTGTATAAAATTCTGATGAGATCGCTTCATCATGTGCGCCACGTGGACATGATGCTCAGTGTGCATGTGTGGAAGGAATAGTGTTAAACCGGGTGGGTGAAGAATTACTCTATTGCTATTCATTTACTTCTTGAATATATTTTTATTGATGTCAGAGAGGAAGGGAGAGGGAGAGAGAGAGAGAGAAACATCAACGATGAGGGAGAATCATTGATGGGCTGTCTCCTGCACACCCCACCCGGGGGATCAAGCCCACAATCCAGGTCTGCGTCCTGACCAGTGATCGAACCATAATCTCCTGGTTCATTCTTTCCTAGACATAAAAGAAAGTGATACGTTGTCACTAACTTATCCTTAATTTTCTTCAAGATCCAGGATTACATCATGTCTTTTTCTCTGAAAGTCAGAAGTAACCTTAATACCCTGACAATTGCTTATTTTCTACAATAGTAATACTTAAGAACAAAAAAACACACAAAAAACAGAGTGAACCTTAGGAGTCAAGACAAGCATAAAGGGTTAAAAAAGCCACAAAAAGGTTGTTAACTGCTGAAAAATTCAGTGATGCCCAGCAGGCCAGTTTCCCCCCTGAAAATAATAGCCTTTCTCCACAGTGAGGCGCTCTCACATTTGGTTCTTCAACCCAGAGCTAAGCACATAGTTCCAAGAGGTGGTGCAAAAAATGTTCAAGCATAAGGTATTTTTGTTTTAAAATGATTCTAGGCCACTTCATGAAAACCAGTATTTCTATGGCCTTTAGAAACACAACAGTTCGCCTGTGGTAGTCATCCACACCTCCTCCCCTTTAGCCATCACGAAAAGGAACAATAACTCCCTAATAGGTTAACTTCTTGATGTATTATGTTTTGAAGCAGTATTTTGTGTGCACACTGTTTGTGAGGCTTTGGCATTATCTTAGTATATGTTGTACACGTACAGAAACTACACCCGTCCCTTTATTTCTCTTCTGAAGCTCAAAACATTTTTGCATCTTCAGAATTTTTATTTACTTACGTCAAATAATATGACTTTTGTCTGGACCAGCTTGGTTCAGTGGTTGAGGATTGACCTATGAACCAGGAGGTCATGGTTCTATTCCCAGTCAGGGCACAGGCCTAGGCTGCGGGCTTGATTCCCAGTAGGGGGGCATGCAGGAGGCAGCCAATCAATGATTCTCTCTGACCATCGATGTCCCTCCCTCCCTCCCTTCTTCCCTCCCTCCCTCCCTCCCTCCCTCCCTCTCACCACTTCTCTGAAATAACTACAAATACATTTTTAAAAATGTTTTTTAAATAGTGAATATAAAATTGAAGTGGCTGCCCTAACCAGTTTGGCTCAGTGGATAGAGCGTCGGCCTACGGACTGAAAGGTCCCAGGTTTGATTCCGGTCAAGGGCATGGACCTTGGTTGTGGGCACATCCCCAGTAGGAGGTGTGCAAGAGATGGCTGATCAATGTTTCTCTCTCATCGATGTTTCTAACTCTCTATCCCTCTCCCTTCCTCTCTGTAAAAAATCAGTAAAAAAAATAAAATTGAAGTGGCTAAAACATGGCTGAGGAATTCTGCAAGAGATTAGTGTGTGATACACAAGTAGAATGGCACAAACTCCCTCTATGCTTTCAATGGAATTTAATTACTGACTCTCACATAAATAGCTAGAGAATCATCCATCATCATAGATGATATTTTTCCTAAGTCACCAAAACTAATTATAGTCAGTGATCTCTACTCTCTGAGACTAATCACTACACCACATTAAAAATCAATCTATTCTGAGGTGTCACGCACGTCTGCTGTGTCGTTACTTTTTAAGTGTGCGAACCTTAAATTCTATGTTAATTACCTAAAGCAGCTTCACAGAGATGTGTCAAATGGTTGTCCATGGTCTCCCTTGTAAGCCATTAGAACACGGGAACTTGTATTTCAATTTTTGTGTTAAGCCAAGAATTATGCATTGAGAAAAATGTGCCATTAAAGTTGCCCATTGTTCAGGCAGTTTTTTTATTTTTTAATCCTTACCGGGGGATATTTTTCCATTGATTTTTTTTAGAGAGAGTGGAAGGGAGAGCGAGAGACAGAGAGAAACATCAATGTGAGAGAGACGCATGGATTGGTTGCCTCCCGTATGCACCCTGACCAGGGCTGGGAGCCTGCAACCAAGGTATGTTGCCCTTGACCGGACTTGAACCTGGGACCGTTCGATCCACAGGCTGATGCTCTATCCACTGAGCCAAACTGGCTGGGGCAAGATCACTTTTTGCATGAGGATACTGATAAGGAGGAGCCACCTGAAATACAATTGGAAAATGCTGGATAGAGGCAATATAAGAGGCTGAGGGACCTCTTTCTTTACCAAGAGCCTCTCCTTCGCTTTTCCCTAGAACGTGTTCCATGATTCTGAGAAGGTCTTTATGCTGCACTTGACAGCATTTTAAGCTTCCCTGAGTGGACTGTCCCCCAAGTCCTTGTAGAAATCGATTCAAATCGGGTATTTCACGCTCACAGAACTTTAAAGATGAAAAGACTCTCGACATTATGGAATCCACTCTAGGCAGAGAAGCTGAAGACTTGGTCAAGGAGCGAGGTCACACTAAAGAGGGGCACAAATAAACATTAAATGTTTACAATTATATCGAAAACAAAATTTCTCCACTTGAAAGAAGAGTGTATCTTCTTAGCGAATGATGTTGGGACAACGGGACAGACATATGAAAAAAAATGAATTTAGACACAGAACTCACACCTTTTTATTCTGTGATGAATGAACTTGACTTGAATAAGGAAAGGAAAGGAAAGCTTTTAAACATAAGAAAAACAACCTCAACAGTCTTAAAACATACTTCTTTCATATTGTCAAGAAACACTACTATACACCCGTAAGAGGAACTTGGGCACTACAACCTAGTTGAGAACCACTATAGTTACAAGAAGAGCTTGGTGTACTGAGTTGAAGAGTGCTTCCTCCCCACCCACCCAAATTCATGTCCTCTGGGACCTGTGAATATGGTCATATTTGAAAACAAGGGCTTTGTGGATAAGCTGTGATCATACTGAGCTAGCGTAGGTCATGAATCCAATGACTGGTGTTTTTATAAGAACAGGGAGTCTGGCCGGTGTGGATTGATGGTTGAGCATTGACCCATGAACCAGGAGGTCACAGTTCGATTCTTGTTCAGGGCACAGGCCCAGATTGTGGGCTCGATCCCCAGTAGGGGGCGTGCAGGAGGCAGCTGATCAATGTCTCTCTCTCTCATCATTGATGTTTCTTTCTCTCCCTTTCCTTTCTGTTCTGAAATCAATAAAAAAATATATGTTAAAAACAGAAAAAGGAGGCACGAAAAATGGACTCTACTCTCCTTCATAACTAATTAGATTTTAACATGGAAGCTTTCTTGTCACTTTACTTTTTAGGGCAAAGACAAACTATTGCTAATTTCCAATTCCAAGCGTCCCAGGGAAATCTTCACCAGCAATGCTCATCCACTTCTGAAAGCATTTTCTAAAGTCTATTTTCACTAGTTTTATTTTCTTGGTAACTTTTAAACAGGTCTCAAGTCATTGGAAGGCACGGCTAACACTGGCTGAGTGCCGGCCTATTCCTACAGAGCTTTGTAGTTGTGAAATACTTTTCACCTCCGTAAGACTAGCAAAGCAATCTTTTGCTATTCAAACTGGTCCAGTTAAGTTTATCAAGGGATGCTTAGTGCGAGAAAAGGATGATGCTGGATTGTGCCCGAAAGCACACTTTTCATTTCCACACTGAACTGTGAACTTGGTAATACATACCAGTCCCAGTTACACCATGACAAGAAACAAGGGTGAAGAGATGAAAGGGACAGCTCGCCTTTTGCAGATAATTTTTTCCCTCTAACACGAAAATCAAATGAGCACTTTCCATATGTCATTTTCTTATTCTTACTCCCCATCTCTTTAATAATCATTAAAGGAGAATGTTCGTCCCCCGTCGGGCAAAATATAATTTAGCACATAATGATACCGCCTCCTCAGCCTCATTAGGCGACTTGACAGAGAATATGATTAATGCCTGTGTGGAGTCATTAACTACACAGGGTGGTTCGACGCGGGAGGAACACAATCGTGCTCACGAGTAGATAGAATTGTAGTAACAGACTATTAGTTTAGCAGCAGTGAACTGACACTCAGAAATACGGTCTCCCTTGACCGGGAGTAATGCATGATAGCTCACCAACCGGTTCAGGATGCTATTGGCCCCGTTGTTGTTTGGGGACCCTGAAGTCACCGTCTAGGAAGTAGGTATGTGTCAAGTTCTATTGTTCATCAAAACAGTTAGGTTGACTAAAACGAAAAATATGAGGCAAACATTTCGAATGTCACTACAGTGATGTCAAGCAAGTGTTCATAACTTCATCATACGTTTCTCCTTAGCAGACTGGAGAGTTACTATCTTTGTTTTAAAAACTGTAATCCCCCTGGCTGGGTAGCTCAGTTGGTTGGAATATCATCCCGATACAGCCAGGTTAAGGTATTCCCAGTCAGGGTACATACAAGAATCGACCGGTGAATGCAAAATACTAGTAAGTAGGACAGCAAATCTCTCTCTCTCTCTCTCTCTCTCTCTCTCTCTCTCTCTCTCTCTCTTAAAAAACAAACAAACCTGTAATCATGCCTATGGCATGTCCCAGAGAAGAATTTCACTGCCAAAGAGACAGGAGCAGAGAAACCTCTGTAACTGAGTGTCCTCACTACATAAGATGATTGTGCTCATGAACTTACTTGCCCCTCCAGGAACAGGACGAGGGCATTGGCTAGTATTTCTATCTCCATTTCATATTGAGGGTCAGAGTGAAATAAGGTTCGTCCCATCACACCTCCTGACATGGGAGGACCTGGGACCCAAACCTAGGTTCTGTTTGGGTTCAAAGGTCATGGTCCTGCCCCTCGTTCACTCTCCTGATAGAGAATGCCGCTGTAAAACAATGGAAGCTATGGTGGGAGGTGAAGACGGACTTTCTAGAAATATTCCTCTCGCTGAAACCAAGAGTTTTACAAACAGGAATACTTTTACACACACGTAAAATTGCTTTCTGAAAAACCGTATTTTAAATATTGGAATGATGTATAAGATGTATCAATAATATTGTACATTTTATATCCTCTCTTCTTAAATAGATCCATACATAAATAATTATTAAGAACGATCTATCATAGCATGCATTATGAAATGGCAGCCAATGCGTATTTTTAAATAAAAGGAAATTTAAAATGTAGAACTAAAAAAGATGGAGAAGATAATATAAATCTACTATGAATATCATATAGTCAAGGAGAGTGATATTTATTGAAACCTAAGACTTTCTAAGCTCCAAACCTATTTTCCAGATCATTTGCCCATTTCCAGCATAGATGTCCTATGTCACATATGACTATTGGAGAAGATAAATGTAATAGGATTCATAAGGACTGTATTTGGGTTCAGAAAAACCCTGAATACATTTTCTAGCTAGATGACTCCAGGCACGTAATCCATTTTATGCTTATTTTGCTCAATATGAAGTGGAAAATAATATTTGCCCACATGGAAAGTTTGTTATAAGGATCAAATTTATTGATTGAATGTCAGTGGGATGATTGATTAATTAAAAAAGAAATGACTAGATATCTACCATGTGCTAGACATTGTACTGGTCGCAGGGGCTATGCAGAGAAGTATGATGACCATTCTTTTTTAAATATATATATATGTACACACACACACACACACATATATATGTATATATTTCAGAGGGGAAAGGAAAGGGAGAGAGATAGAAACATCAATGATGAGAGAGAATCACGGATTGGCTGCCTCTTGCACACATCTGCCCGTAAGACGGGCATTTGCCCTGATTGGGAATCGAACGGTGACCTCATAGTTCACAGCTCGAAACTCAACCACTGAGCCACACCAGCTGGGCTGATCATTCTTAAGTGAGACAGAAATGCACACAGATATGCATGTCCTATTTTGGGCAAATGCACACTTATCACGAGGGCCTGGAGAGATTAGGTAATGCTTTCTGGAGTAACTCTTGATCTAAATTTTAATTACTGAATAGAACTTAGGCAAAAATCCAGAGACAGAAGATAGCAAGATACACGAGCTTATATAAGCATTTCACTGTTCTATCATCAAGTGTGAGAAGGAAGTCGTGTTAGATGAGGCACCAACAGGAGGGTAATTTGAAATTATTTTTGCAGTATCTACCAAAGCCTTTTAAATAGCCTATTAAGGTCACTATATGTTGTTATAAGAAACTAGAGGCCTGGTGCACAAAATTTGTGCACAGGTGCCTCTCAGCCCGGCCTGTGCCCTCTTGCAATCTGGGACCCCTCGGGTAGACCTGGCTAGCAATCAGGGCCTATCAGGGCTTTCCTTCCACTGGCTGCCGGCAGTTGGCCCTGCCCCCGCCACTGCCCCTGCTTGCCATCTGTGCATTGCTACCCTCCCTGCCCTTCCACCAGTCGCCTCCCTCTGCAGGCAACAGGCCTGGGGTGCAATTGCTTGGCTGGCCTGAGCCTTCCTCCGCCAGGCAATCTCTGGCTGGTCCCACACACCTGCCAGTGTCGCTGACCAGTGGCCTAGGCCTCTCTCTGCGGGGCAATTATGGGGCGATGGCAGGCCCCCCCCCCCCGCAACCAAACGCATTGCACCTGCCTTGCTAGCCTGGTGCCAGTGCGTGTCATAGTGTGGTCGACCAGAAGGTTGCTGTGCTGTTCAGTTGTTTGGTCAATTTGCATATTGTGCTTTTATTATTACAGATAAGGAAATAATCAGGACTTTAGAAAAAGGTACCATGGTTTTTACTATAAAAATTGTAATAAAATTTCAGTGGTAATAAAATTTCGAAGACACACAAGGAACTTAAAGGATAGAATTCTCAAATGGTGACATTAAAATGTTTTCAAGGAATATTTACCATATTTTCTGGCGTATAAGACAACTTTTTAACCCAGGAAAATCTCAAAAGTCAGGGGTCATCAATGGAGCCGGACGGAGACCGCAAGTGTCTCTGGTCGGCTCCTTTTTGTGCCACATACGGTCTCCGTCTGGACCTTTTAACCCAGGAAAATCTTCTCAAAACTTGGGGGTTGTCTTACACGCCCAGTCGTCTTATACGCCAGAAAATACGGTAACAGTATTGGAAAGTCTCACAATTCTAATGTGAACAGTAGGATGTACTCAACAGACTGTTCACATATACAAAGATGCTAATGTTTCCTACACACACACACACGCGCGCGCGCGCGCGCGCGCACAGATAGTGAAATCCCGGTAAAGAAATGTGTCTAAATGCTCTCGGCTCCGTCTGGCAGAATAAATTTTTATGAGTAAACAGAATACTAACAGTGTGTTTTATATCTGGCGAGTGGGATTGCAGATGTTGACATTTTTCTGGTTTCTTGTCTCATCAAAACCTCTACATTTGTTAGAAAATTTCAGATTAAAAAATCAACACTAGAGATGTTAGTAAAGAAAAATTACACTACTGACGATAGTGTGTCTGAGACTCCCTGAATACACGTGAGAAGGGCAAGTGAGAAACAGCCAAGTAGAATCTGGTGACTTCACTCAAGTCTAATGTGTTTAAAAACTTTCAGATTACTAGATTAATATGAGGGACACACAAAATATGATAAACAGAATATGTCCAGCAGGCATTATAATAAGGTTACTTACTACAACTCTAAACATTTTGGCATTTCCTATAAATTCAGAAATTTCTCTTCTAAAATTTGCATGTATTAAAATTCTAAATTGAGAGCTGGGATATATAAGATGAGAGGAAAATCTTTCAGGCCAGTATTCAACAATAGAGGGACCAACAGAATCATTCAAGCCGTGGCTACTCAATGAATGTTTTGGGGAATTTTTTCTCCTAGTCTTTCTTTCTATAGAAAGACTCCCAGAGGAATTCCATAATTCGGATCCTGTCATCCTCCTCCAGCGCTGACATATGAGATACAAATGTTGAAAGATGATGGATGGACTTGTCATATAACAAATGCTGGAGGACTCCCTCGGGATGTCTAAGGCAGGTAACTCCAAGCAAGGCACTCCTAAGTCACAGACCGCTGTAAGATGTCATGTCAGACAGTGTAAAAATTCTCCCCACCAGGCAGGCATGAGATGGGCTACCCTACATGTTGAGGAAAAGTCTCCTTCTTCACAGGGAAGCCACGAAAATCCTCTGGGGATATTCAGAGACGCAGCTAGTTTATCAAAATGACATCTACGCATCAGGTCCTGGCATAGAACAGGCCACTGTGCCTCCTGCTACTTGCTCTACAACGACACAGCTCCTTTATTAATTTCCAAAGTTACTTCGTAGGTTGACTTAGAGATAGTCACACGCTAGTCTTATTCATCTTCACAGAGATGGTGGCTAGCACAGTGTATTTCTTATAGAAATTTGGGTGTGTTTGAATCTAATAAAAATCTGGAATTCAGATTCGAGAGATGGAATCAAAGTGACGTTCTGGATCTACAGGCTAAATTTCAGGTTGTTGCATTCAATCTGTACAAATATATGTGAAACAAAATAATGACATTGTTTCACACTAGGGCCACAAAGTGACTGAGTCAAAATTTTATTTTAGTCTGTCAATATTTTGTTACTCAAAATTGTGTAAGAACACTTTATATGTCCTCCCTTTCGATACTGACAACTACAGAGAATAATACATGAAGGTGTTTAACAGAAATACTTTTTTCTGAATTTTTCATACGCTCACCCTCCCTTGATTTACAAAGCCATCAGCACATGTTGCCTCGGGGGAGGGTAGGAGTAAATACAGCATAGGACAAATAAATGTCACCGATCATATCTGAATTTCAAATTAGACATTTGACAGGCCCACGGTGAAAAGTTAGTCTGGAGAGCAACCCTGGTTTTGCAGACGTCGGCTTTTTTTTGGGGGGGGGAATAAAAAAATACATGCGTTAAGCTCAAAGCTGAGACCTAGGAGGTCTCAGACTACACATGGCAGAGTGGACCCCAGGTTATTCTCCTGCTACACAGAGTCTCCCTCAGATCACAAGTGGCAGGTGGAAGGTTTGGTCTGTTTATTGGGACTCATTTACAGAGGATGTTGGTTGGGTGCTCCTAGATGATTCCTGTTTGTACCCTGCCTTCTCCGGAGGTTAAAACCCTTCTTAGAAAGTGCTCAAACTCCTTAGGTTTGTCTGGGGTTTCCAGAACTGCAGGGCTGGGCTGAATTTGTGGTTGGCCTTGTCTTTGAATTGACTTGGGTTATTATTCAATGCTAAAAACTACTTGATATGCTTCAAACTAAACACTGCAAAGCAAGTCATTGAAGAGTTGAAGGAGAAAATAAACACTAGTATGATAGTGATGTCATATACTCAGTATCTATTAACTTATTCTCCACTATGACCTCATGAGCTAATTATCATTCTCTTCATGCGTGAATAGGTTGTGAAAGGCTATGCGATTTTCCAAACTCTAAGGTCAGGTCTAAGCTCAAAACCCCATTTCTATGTCAAAACCTCATTATTCTTCAGTGAAATCACAGTGCCTAAAAAATAAATATTAAGGATAAAATATTCCTCAAGATGACTTACATGATAGCATAATTTACAATACGACATGCCATTGACCCCTGAAAGATCAAACCTGATTTAAGAGGAAAAAGCTACGTGGTGTTTTTTCTTTGCATTGTTCGTGATAAATGTAAACTTTAAGCAGCACTGAGCGGTAAATCACTGTAATCTCTCCCATTTGCTTTGCCGATGCTCTGCAGAAATGAGGATGTAGGAGAAGTGTTTTGTTTATGCCTTTATTTATGATGGCTTAAATGTTGCAAAACGTTGGGAGCCGCACAACCCGTCTGCCAACAAATGATGAATAATTACCTAGCACTGGGGTTCTCAACAAGACCCATACCGGCAAGCAGATGTCAGTGGGGTTTTGGTTCCAGATTTCTGCCTGCAGGAAGTCATTAAAAGATAAGTAGGAATTCAAGTCTGTTCCCCTGGTAGCGGAATCTCTACCCTTTGAGTCCTGCATGGGCTCATTTGCGGACAGCAGCAACAGCCCCAACGCAGATAGTAACCACTCCTGTATTACAAACTCGCCGTGTAAATCAATCCCAGGCGGGCTCTGAAATGATCTCCTCTGTATTTACTTTTAGGCTATTTAAGAAAAGTAGTTCTGAACAAAGCCAACCTATTTTAACCCCCAGCCCCTCAGACAGTTGCAGGGTTCAACCTCACCACATCACACTGCGGTCTGTTTGTGTGCTCTTAGCGGCGCGCCACCCTCTGGAAAGCAGCACTAGATTCCGGCTGTGCGGTGCTAAGATTTATGTTCCAAAACATAAATGCTGGGGAAAGAGTCGGGATTGAAACCAGGTGCAGATCATTATGCTTAATATTCACTGCTTTCCCTTCTGTTTTCTTGCCTTTTAGCCCCCTAATGAGTCACAAGGTTCCCCCCACTCAGTTTGCACTGACCTAAGTGACTGAGGAGGTGTGTTTGTTTGCTGGTGAGAAAGCTTTCCTTTCACATTTAATGAGTTAAACTTCAGTCTGCATTGGGGAACACTTCTTACTGACGCATATTTAGTAAGGACAATGAACCACTGAAGGAGTACAGGGCAATACATATTCTTGTGCATTGTGTATTGTGATTTCTGTGTATTAGCAAGCAGCTAATAAATGAAGAGGAATATATTTTGCTTGAGAGAATATGGAAGAATGCCACATACAAAAACCAACAGGGTACCAAGAATTTCTAAATTAAAGCAACGTAGGTTTCCATGATATTTTGTTTACGTAAATTATTCTTCTGAAGTAGTGAAATGTCAAGTCTGTTTTAATATTACTCTTGAATTATTCAAATGATAAAAATAGAAATGTCATAATAAAACACTAATGCTCTGATTTATGTTATTGTAATGTGTGCAATTCCATACTCAACCTAAATTTTCAACAACATGAAACTCAAGTTGGTAATACATAGCAATCCGATAGGTAAATACTATGTGCCATTGGGGAAGTTATATAGATAATGCTTTATAGTTTAAACAGACTGATAAAATGACTCTGTTAGCCTCACATTGTTTCCTCAACGGGCGGTTACATCCTGTCTTTCTAGATGTGACAAATGAGAAAACAAGTTTCAGTAAAAACAGACTAAAATTTCAACAGTTGCCTGCTTTCAGTTTTATGAAAAAACAGGTGGGAAATCTGAGCGGACTATGCAATACCATGAAATCACTGCAGCATGAACACCAAATCAGCATTCAGAGTTTCCCTGTCTTGGATGATGTCATCAAGAGCTGCCCGGGGTTGCTGTCCACGGTGCTGAACCCGCTGGGCTCCCCTTACTGGTAGGTTGAGCCTGGGAAGACGTGAAAGGGCAGGAGTGGCTGTATACATGTGCTGCCAGCTATTTAAAGCGTGGAGGGAAAAGGCAGTTCATAACATCCTCCAACAGAAGCAAGAATGTAGACCAAGAAGGCTTCCTGGTGGCGAAAGGGAAAAGGCCCTGGAGAGATCAGGGTGACCCTGCCCCGGTCAACTTCACTTGGACAATTTTTCTGACACAGCCATTGATGGTAAAGGAATCAACAGCATGTATTTCCAGATGTGTCTGCAGCGAATGGTGAAAGATATTAGGAGACAGCTCTGGCGATGATTCACCCAAACAAGGCCACGTCTAAAGCTTCACGCCTCATGACTTGGACCCTGTACACTTTACTATGGGGAGTGTACCAAATAACAAACAAGCAATCATAGCACAGCAGCAGCAATGAGGACGGAAAGCCTACATTAAGCTTCCAATGGGATGCGTGCACATGTAGACCTTTGAACACAGACTATCTTATAAGATTTTTTTTCATATATTTTATTGATTTTTTTATAGAGGAGAAGGGAAAGGGATAGAGAGCTAGAAACATCGATGAGAGAGAAACATCGATCAGCTGCCTCCTGCACATCTCCTACTGGGAATATGCCCACAACCCAGGTACATGCCCTTGACCGGAATCAAACCTGGGGCCTTTCAGTCAACAGGCCGACGCTCTATCCACTGAGCCAAACCAGTTAGGGCCTTACAAGATTTTTAGCCCAGGAAATCTGAAGACTATGCTGCATTTAAACCAGATTATTCTGCTATTCGATGCCCTTTTGATCGATCGGGTTTGGGGCATATTGAAAAAAATGCGTAACAAATTCGACTTCATTACTTGGACTCTTCAAAGGATGGATTAAACATTTTCTCTCAACAATGATTTAATTAATTTGGTGGACTTTCATTTTTGTCAAGCAATATTAAGCAACAGTTGTATTTAAATGAAATATTGTGCTTTGAAATTCACTAAGTAATTTTAGACTCATAATATCATCAACCCTCAGAATGACAATTTAATATAAAGAGTGGTTACTACTTCCTTTTTGAACAGAAAAATAAATTAAAAGTCAAGAGAGGTTGATTTGCTTGTTGAAGTTCTCATGGCTAGAGCAGGTCCAGCGCTTCAACTCGAGTTGAATGTTTGAGTCCCAGGGATGAGCAGAATATTTCTAACATGTTGTTTACTTGGAAACTTAAACGTGTGTCAAAGAGAGAAGAGATCCTCATGTGTCATTAAACATCAAAGTAACGTTAAGTACTGAAAATTGTTACATTTATAAAATATTAAAAATTCATGGCTGGCTGTCGTGGCTCAGTGGTTGAGCAATGACCTCTGAACCAGGAGGTCATGGTTTGGTACCTGATTAGGGCACAGGCCCGGGTTGCAGGCTCCATCCCCACTGTGGGGTGTGCAGGTGGCAGCCGATCCATGATTCTCTCTCATCACTGATGTTTCTATCTCTCTCTCCCTCTCCCTTCCTCTCTGATATCAATAAAAAATTTTAAAAAGAATAATAGTAATAATAATAAATTATTCATGTGAGAGAATACAGTATTAGCTAATCATGAGTAGTCTTTAGGCTACAGTCAACTCATTTAGCATTTAGTAACTGCTTTCGTCAGATCCAACCCTGCACTTGCAGGATCTATGAAAGAATCTAAAGAACGCTCTAGCATAAGAGAACGGTAACTTAGGAATCCAGGAGGGATTCCGCTTTCATTATCACTCTGCGGTGTGCAGTGCTCCCAATCACGCGGAGCAGTTCTGCTTTCCCACAGCACAAGTTCCTTCTTGCTGCCGCCATGACGGTGTCTTTCAGCTGACAAATGAGGACTACCCACTGCCTTACCTGCTGCCGTATCCATAGCAACAAACACGGTGATGCCCCTGAGCTCTGAGAGAGGTTAATCTACATTGTCTGCAGCTGAGAGTGACATGATTCGAGGAGGGTATAAATATAGCTGAATTACTGCGATGACTGCTTGAAATTATGCAAATGTGTATAAAAGTGAAGTTCCTGAAAATGAAATTAGGCTGAATGTGAATTAGCCTCCTATTACTGTTACAACTCCAAGTGTAAATAAAACACTGGCATAACAACACCCAAATCTCAATGTAAATATTATTTTATTATGAAGCACAAATAGGATGCTTGTTGGAATTACATGTTCACTGTAGCAATGTTATAATGGTATCACTGTGGAGGTAATCGGAAACATATTAAAATCCAATCTCACATGATGTGTAATTTGAAAATGATGCTATTCTATCTGCTTCCTCTGTAAGAGCATTGCATACAAATATGTTATCTTAGATGCCCAATATTTCATAAGCAGTTATATTAGGAAAAAATCCCTTCGTTCCACTAAACATGTCTATAATTTAATTTATACTGTGGCAATATGAGCAGTATCTCAGTTATTCAGAATATTTAATTTTTAAATTGTTGAGGTTAATTTTTCTCATTTACTAAAATGTCATCATCAGTAAGCCCTATTTTCACTCATTCTTATCTTTAACGTCCTCTAGTTCTTTCTTCAGACAAGTGGGGTGAAGAGCCCAAGGACTTTGAAGAAATATTGGAATATTGGGAAACATTTTCTGTGTTCCTTCAAGAACTGACTTCACACGAATGGTTAAATGTAGGAAGGACACAGAGTGTCAGAACTAAACATTCAGAAGTCATTGCTGACGTTTTCTCGGGATGTCTTATCCAGACAATAAACTGAACAGCGAATGTGCAGGGAGCAAATGGGCAGGGTGAGTACAAACTACTTTTTAAAATAATTTTATTGATTTTTTACAGAGAGGAAGGGAGAGGAATAGAGAGTTAGAAACATCGATGAGAGAGAAACATCAATCAGCTGCCTCCTGCACACCCCCCACTGGGGATGTGCCCGAAACCAAGGTACATGCCCTTGACCGGAATCGAACCCAGGACCCTTTAGTCCGCAGGCTGATGCTCTATCCACTGAGACAAACCGGTTAGGGCTACAAACCGCTTTTTAATGAAACTGGTTTGAAGGAAAAGATGCTTGGAAGGGAATTCAAAGTCAAATGTGTATGTGCATTTCCTGTGCATATTATTAAATCTATGGCACCGTTGATTGAATCTAAGTTACCATTATCTTGTGTATTAATAAGAAATAAAAAAAAATCCTGGGTAATGAACTATAATACAATATAGTCTTAAAGAATTTTATTAAATACTTGTATCACTTTGATGTAAATGCCAAGAGGAAAATAAATGTTCAATGACAGACAGGGACAAACAGATTTTTACTCCTGCCTACCAATATCAAAAGGCACCTGGCCAGTGTGGCTCAGTGGTTGTGTGTCAACCTGTGAACCAGGAGGACATGGTTCGATTCCCATCAGGGCACATGCCTGGGTTGCAGGCTCGATCCCCAGGGTGTGTACAGGAAGTGGCTGATCATTGATTCGCTCTCATCATTGATGTTTCTATCTCTCCTTTCCTCTCTGAAATCAATTAAAAAAAATATATATTTTTAAAAGAAAGGCAATAATGTGGGAACTTGTACATCTTAGAGGCAATACAAATGATATAAGACATATACGAATGAGTGTGTGTGGGAAGGAAGGATATAGATTCTCATCAGCTGAAAGGAAGATCTAAAATAAAGATGAAAGAGTGACGATAAACAGAAGTGTATCTTATTTATTATCCCATTGTCTTTCTCGTGCACAACAGCCAGTATTCAGCGTTAAATACAGCGTTAAATGCCACTCTACTGTGAGTCAGTCTCTACGCATGGAACAGCGGAGCAGCCGAAAAAGCAAGCCGACGTTCCATGTGACGTTGGCTACATGAAGTGCAATGCGAAGGAAGAAGTGGCCTTCTAAGTAGTACCGGCCAAGGCAGCAACTATCATCTTCAATGAGGGATTAACGGGAGCTTTACTATTAGCTTTTTTTGTAATTTTCTGATGGCACCAGGTTTTCACACTTGCTGCGATGAATTGAGCTTCTCTAATAAGTGTTGGAGGTTACCCTTTTTGGATGGGGAAAAAAAAGAGCATCCATTAGTGTTATGAACCTATTGTCCTGTGCCATTTCTCAGTTTCTAAAGCGGGCTTTAGGAAAGGATGTGCTGGAGAAATATTCACATCTCAGTGACTCGGGATGAATCACCAAAAATACAGCAGTCAGTTTGACTCCCGTTAATGAGTTAAATAATTACACCTCTCAGGGAATGAAAAATGACTTTCTTAAAGGTTCCTTTCTCAACCAGAGGTAATGTTCCAAGCTACTGAGTAACTCATGGAATTGGTAATGAGTTCTTTTTGATTGTCTCTCTCCTTTTTAAGTTTAAAGCTGTAATTTAATTTAAAATGGGGCGGAGGGTACCATATCTAGCCCAGTGCATTTTTTTTTAAAAAAAAAAAACATAATGATTGATTTTGGCTGAAATTTCTGAGCACATGCGTGCTGAAAAAACCTTTCATGTAATATTAACCACAAAAGGGGACCACAATCATCAAAACTGTCGAAGATCTTTAACACGTGGGCAACAGGGTGGTGCTTGCTATATGCCATTTTTACTTAATATTGCTACAGACAATCAAGATACATGCTAGCCTCTGATAAGTACCCTTGTGATGAATGATGGTGAGGAAAATAAAGTTATTTGAATAAGACAATAACAACAGAAAAACTGAGATGGTAATTTAAACTCTAAATTTATGTATACCAAAATGGAACAGATATAACAGCAACAACAGCTAAGTGATAATGGCACCTCTGTTGAAAATCAGTTGATCATAGGGACATAGTTCTAGTGCTAGACTCTTCATTCTATTCCATTGATTTATATAAATATCATTGTGCAGGATCTCACTGTGTTAGTGACTGTGCTTTGCAAAAGGACTCGAAACTAGGAATTGTCTCTTACAACTTCCTTTTCATTGTTCAAGATTATTTTGGCTCTCCTGGGTTCCCTGCCATTCAGTATGAATTTTAAAACGTGCCTGTCAATTTCTACAGAGGAGCCAGCTGGGATTCTGCTAGGGGCTGTATTTTGAATCTTTAGACAAGTTTAGTGAGCACCGCAATCATATCTATATTAATTCTTGGGATCTGTGAATATGAGATGTTTTTCCATTTTTTAAATTTTCTTTCAAGTGTGTTTTGTAGTTTCCAAAGTATATGTTTTGCAATATTTTGATTGTGTACTAACTTTTAGATGCTACTGTAAATGGAACTGTTTTCTTAATTTCATTTTTAGTTTTTCCATGGCAAGCACATAGAAATACAACTGTTTCTGTATATTGATCTTGCCTCTGCAACCTTGCTCAACTTGTTTATTAGTTCTAATAATTTTTTAGTGGATTCTGTAGGACGGTCTAAAGATAACATTATACCACCCATGAATATAAACCATTTTAATTTTTCCTTTCCAGTCTGGATGTCTTCAATTCACTTTCTTGGCTAAGAGCTGTGGACAGAATCTCTAGTGTATGTTGAATAGCAGTGGCAAGAGTGGATATCCTTGTCTTGTTTCTGATCTTAGGGGAAAAGAACCCAACCTTCCATCATCAAGGTTGCATCATGATGTTGGGTGTCTTTATTAGGTTGAGGAGATGCCCTCTACTTCTAGTTTGTTGAGTGTCTTTATTTTAAAAGGATGTCAAATTTTGTCAAATGCTTTCTCAGCATCCATTGAGATGGTATAGTGTTATTCTTCTTTAGTTTGACTTGTTAAATTGATAATTCATATTAATTGATCTCAATGATTATTAAATGTATGACTATCTATCAATCAATCATCTATCACCTTAAATAAGAATAGCTTATTGCCATAGAACTTGTTTGTACATTTTCCACTTTGTACTATGCATTATTCTCTATTATCTATGTGGTATCTCTGTGTTACGGCAACAGAAAATCCAAGAAACTCAATTAAGTGTAAGAAGGACCCTTCCTTTCAAACTTAAAAGATAGCATCTTAAAGCAACTTTAAGATCTTTTGCAGAAGTTTTTTTTTTTTTATTCAACCACCTTAATAAACTGGGTTTGTAAAAATCAACGCCGCCGGCAGCCTGTGAGCTGCATTCATTGAAATGATTCGTGTGTGGCCCAGGCCGCTGCTGGGTAATGTTCTCCGTAGAGTCGGGCACAGCTGCTTTTCAGTCTGTCTTTAAGCAAAGCCATTTCCTCTGGAGTGTTTGCATGTGGATGCTTGGGTTTTTCATGTTTGCAAACTGTATTTTCCTCACTTTACTGGCAAAGAAATATGTAATAAGAGCAAATGTGTATACATACAAACACACATGAAGTAACTTCCTTCTTAATTAGGCTGCTTCTTATTCTAGATAAATAGATAGTACACGAAGATAAATCAATGGTTAGAACGCTCTTACTATAAAGCAACATGTGCTCTTTTGGCTTAGCCTGTATTTAAATTAGGAACATGGCCATCCAAATACACACATGCACCACATGTGCTCAGACACTGCCATCTACTTAATTCACACTTAGTGAGACCCTTCAAAGGAAAGTTACAGCCATTTTATGAATGAAGAGAGCAAAACCAAACAATATGAATCAACCTGCAGGGTCAACAACAATGTCCTCTTTGTGTTTAGTTCAAAACTCTTCCTAGCCCATGTATCAGTCTCCACCCACTGCCACTAGTTCATTCACCTGGCTCTGTTTTTATTGATATGAATATGTTCACCCTTGACCGCTCAGACTCCCTTAAACTGTCCCTATTTTGTGTCATGGATAAAAATATCTCTTCTAGCAGACATAATTTCAAATGAGTTGAAAAATAAAGGAAGTGAGTTAAGCCGATGGGATCAAAATATATTATTAATAGATGATGAGAGAGACATTTAAAACTGTGTGGCTTCTGTAATAATAAAAGCGTAATATGCAAATTGATTGAACGGACAAACAGCAGGATGACCTTACAGACAAAACTGGGGCTGCGAGGGCCTACGTTTGTACACATTTCGTGCATCGGGCGTCTAGTAATATATATATAAAGAAATAACTTCATAAGACAGTCCATATTAATTAAAAACATACAAGCCATATTTTCAATGTATGTTTTTCTTAATCATAACTTCCTTCCCAAAATCACAAATGACTTTCTGCCTCATATTATTAAAAAAGGTACAGATTTTTGCATTGATTTTCATTTATTTCTATTTTTTCTTACTTCAAAGTTTACACAGCATCTTAAGCTTTAAAAAAATTTTTCAGTATTCAGAAGCATCCTATAAGTAGAAGCGACAGCAATCACATACTGTTTAATTCTCCATAGTTCTGTTAATAGCAGTATAAAGTAATGCAGCCTGAAAAATAATATATAAAAATTGCCTATGCTTATTAGCCTTCAACGGCTTCATGGAAAAATTAATGTGAGATGGGACATTTTCTAGTCTTCTTTTTTTTTTCCTGCAAGAGAAACATTTAAAGAATATGGGACAATCAAGAACAGCTTAGAGAAGATCCCTGCTGCTTCTCTCCTGGAGATGCAATAACCTTCTGATTCTTTTCCTGAGAATATTGCACAAAATTGCTCATGGGAGGCAACTAGCGGGAATCAAAAGAGCTCAGTGATGAATGAGAAGGCGTCCTCTGATCTGTGCTGTGTGTGATGATTAATTTTGCATTTTTTTTGGTACAGATTGGAACATGTGAATAGTGCCTATCCGATTGAATAGTTCAGTTTCTGAATAAAAACTGGAATTGTTTTGAGGTGGCCTGCACATTTTTAAGCATTTCACTCTAATTTAAGGCTAGGACTCTGTGTGTGTGTGTGTGTGTGCGTGTGTGCAAAAGTCCCAGAAAGGTCAACTTCATTGCTTATCTATACGGCAGATATTTTAGTTGAGCTGCAGAATGGAGTCCAGAGATAACCGTCGGATTTCAGCTGAGAATACCTTTTAAAAAGGTGTTCTCATTTGTGTCCCGTGGAGACTGTGTCTGCAGCAAGGTCTGACCTGGCGGTCACGAGGCCAACCATAACTTCTTATTGCCTGTTGTGAAACTCTGGGTGAGATGAGTATTTTGTGATGAACTGTTACAGAATGTGTCTCACTGGGTCCCGCTGGCTCTGGGCAGGCGTGATGATGTAGAGAATTCTGGTGATGAGGATTTTTTTATAAAACAGGGCATGCTTATTCTTCCTGCGCACATAGAATTAGGAGGCATATCTTTCCTTTGAGGAAAAGATTCCAGTCTCTCTGGCAAATATTCTTTTCACTCAGCTGCTAGAAATGGGCTGCAAAAGTCAATACGCATTCCGAAGCGGCGATATTATCTCTGGTCAGCAGTGGACTTACACACATTTCAATTTGGTCCTCGGGATTTTTAAAAATGTACAGTGTTGTAATTTGAGATGTTGGTTGTTTGCACTTTCCAAAATTATAAATCACTGTGCAATTAAAAATTGGTGATTTAATTTTTCTTTCATGATTTTCAGAATCATTGCTGTCACCTTGGTATATATAAGTGAAGAAAAATAACAGCAAATATGAAGCTAGAAAGTAAAGGGTAAGCAGGCATTCACAGGAGTCTTCCTCTCTCAGTCTGGTCCCTGTTTTTGTTTTATATAATCCATAGTTTTCTTTTTCCCTCTGTAAAATACGTCTACATAATTACCTCTGTTGGAAGTACTCAGTAACATTAAGTAAGTACCTAAATAAGCAATTATTCAAATCTCATAATAATTTTTCTATTTCTGTATTTTTATTTGTTCTTTCATTTGAGGAGGTCTGTTTATTAATGCAACAATATTTATTTCAGGCTTGTTAGTTACCAGTTTAGCAAATTATAGTATTTTTCTTTTTCTTGTTTGCTTTATTGACTTCAGAGAGAGGAAGGAAGAGAGACAGAGAGATGGAAACATCAATGATGGAATCATTGATCGGCTGTCTCCTACATGCCTCCCCACTGGGCACTGAGCCCACAACCCAGGCATGTGCCCTGACAGGGAGTTGAAACACGACCTCTTGGTTCATAGGTTGATGCTCAACCACTGAGCCACACCAGCCGGGCAAATGATAGTACTTTTCAATGCTCGAAAGAACAAAATTTCTATCAGTTGAATACCTACTGCATTTTCTTTGTTATCTTACTACACACTACTAGAAGGTCACTCTTCTTGTAGAAAATCCTGTGTCACCTAGATAACTGACCACACCAGGGCCCTGCTTTTCCCCTCTATGTCTAATTGCCATCCCTATGCTTTAGTTTCGCCAACAATGAACTCATGAAATCCTAGGCTCCCACCCCACAGACCCTGGTCCAGGCAAAGCCAGAGCTCCTCATCCATGCTCTCTCCTTCCCTCTTGACCTGCGACCTTGCTGCGCACCCTCCAGGACTCTGCCAATAAGAGGAAGGTGAGTGGAAGAGGAAGAAGCAGAGACTAGATGAAGAGGGCAGTGAAGTAGGTATTAACTCAAGAAAGTGGAAGGTTGTTTTGTGGTGTTTTTTTTGTGTCAAATGAAAAGTGATAGGGCCGACTTCCCACGCCAAATTCTGTTGGCCGTAGGATGAGGACGAGAACTGATCATTTGGCTTAACATGAGAACCAAGGGTGAGAATGACAGAGTATGCTCATGGAGCCGTGTGGGCAAAATCCTGATTAACATGGGTCCAAGTGAGAAGAGATCTTTAACTGATAAAGCTGAAAGGCGCAGAATAGGGGGGAACAGAACACTTTGAAATAGAACACAATAGAGTCCTTTAAAAAACCCTGTAGCCTTCAACATCAGATTCAGTTTTGTTATATAAATCAGGGCAAAGAGTATTAAATCAGACCAGTGGAAGCTGTAGGATCATATATTCTCTTCGGAATTACAAAAATAAGAAGCTCAAGAAGAAAATGATAGTAATTTTACACTGGCACATTAACTCTCACAGCATTACGAAAACTATAGTTTATTAAGAGATTTAAGGACATGATGGAAAACTGTGTGTGTAATATTATTGGTAAGTGCGATCCAAGGCTTCTGGAAAGGAATACTAACCAGCACAGAGGATGCTGGGTTCCCTCTCCACTTTAAGTTATGTAGCTTGACTGGGAGAACAATTAACACAGAGAGAAAATTATAGTGGTTTTTCTTCAGCCCTTTCTGAAGGTATAATCAACGGAATCGTCTCAGATATAAACACTGGGGCTCCCACACACCGAGGGGCTCTAATGTGAGGGTCTGGAGCCAGGGCTTTCAGGAGGAGGCAATCCAGACTTTAGTAAGGGAGTCCCCACCTGTCATTTTTGAAAAATATACCGTATTTTCCGGCATATAAGACGACTTTTTAACCCAGGAAAATCTTCTCAAAAGTCGAGACAAAACTGCTGAAATGGTAGAAATGGTAGAGGGAGAAAGTAGAGGAGGTAGTTGGGTCACTTCTCTCACTAGCCTTCTCGTTATTTGAGAAGATTTTTGAGATTTTCCTGGGTTAAAAAGTCGTCTTATACGCCGGAAAATATGGTATTTTTATTGATTTCGGAGAAGAAGGGAGAGGGAGAGAGAGACAGAGACATCAACGATGAGAGAGAACCATGGACCGGCTGCCTCCTGCACGCCTCACACTGAGGATGGAGCCTGCAACCTGGGCCTGTGCCCTTGACCGGGAATTGAACTGTGACCTCTTGAGCCACATCCACCGGCTGGGTTGATTTTTTTTTTTTTTTTTTAAATGTCAGTGTGAAAAGACCTGGATGCGCTGGAAACAAAAGCATGCATTGGTGTAGGCGACCGAGAAGGTGAGGCAAGGCTTCTAAAGTAAGACACACTTTTAAAAATGTTTAGCCCATGAACACAGATGACGAAAGTATGGGGAAGGCCGGGGACGTGGGGGCAGGATGGAGGGGAGTCAATGGGGGAAAAAAAAGGGGGACATCTGTAATACTTTCAACAATAAAGACAAATTTAAAAAATATAAAAGGAACATGCTTTCCCCGCCTCTCCATGTCAGACCCAAATCGGCCTTCTAAGAAAGCTCGCACACAGCCGTGGGAAGAAGGCAATTTATCAACATTCACAGACATTACGTTCTACAGCTTTCTGTTGACCTGCTTTGCACGTAACAGTCCAAACAGCCTTGATGTCCCGTTGGAGAATTTCCCCGTCTTTCTATTTAGCCTTGCCTTGGTATTTTTCACACGATGATTCTTATTTCCTCGATGCAACTCTGTAATTACTTTTCAAAAGCAGGAACACCAGGCCTCTTTCCTATTTCTTTTGTCGTGGTGTTCATTCCGGCCGTTACGATAATTGCATATTACGGAATTCAGGAACATCGGCCAGCGAAATAAAGTGGGAATTCAATTCCTACACGCTCTAGTTTCCCTACAAATGATTTCGCAGGCAGGGCAGTCTTTTCTCTCCGAAGGCTTCCAAACTCCGCCAAAGCAGAATGATCAAAAGCATTTTTTTTAAAAAACTCAAGGCAAAACAAGTGGAAGGCAACTAAAACATGGAAGGGACAAAGCGCTCTCTCTATAATTACATGTTAAAAAATGTTTCATTTCCCCTAAATAGCGCATGTGTTTTCAACAGTGTTATTTGGAAGGTTTCATGTTATTCACAGGGACGGAAATAGACTATTCTTTTTTCAACTCATCAATCGCATAAACATTCCAAGCAGAGAATGTTCTGGCCCTGATGAGTTGAAACACTATCCATTCTCTGACCTTTGTTTGACTTACACTCCTCTGGTTTTCCTCCTTCCAATCTGACATCTCAAGTTCTGTCCTTTCTATCTGACTCTAGAATCAGCTCACCTTGCTATTTCCAGGGGGATTCGTCATAAGCATTTCCTATACTCTCTGCTCCGTGGTCACTCATCAGTAAGTCCTTTTCTCTAGCATATCCTTTTCTTTAATTTTCCCTTTGCTGCTCTTTCCTCTAATCTGGATTATTCTTTTTTTTTTTTTAATGTATTTTTACTGATTCCAGAAAGCAAGGGAGAGGGAGAAAGAGAAACATTAATAATGAGAGAGAAGAGACTCATCAATCGGCTGCCTCCTGCATACCCCCTTCAGGGGATGGAAAGGTGACCTCCTTAACCTGGATTATTCTTCTATCTTACCTATCTGTCCCTCGTCTTGCTTCTTTCCAGACTAGAATCTACACTGATATCATAAGAAACATTTTAAAGTGAAAAACGCACCACCCGATTTCCCAGCCTACAGCCTTAAATGAGTCTAGAGGAAGAAGTGCCGACCCCATAGTTTCACATCCAGCACAACCCTTCCTGATGCCTGCCCAGCCTCTTCCACTCATGTCCACGCACTGCTTTCTTACCCAAATTCATTTTAGAAAAAGGACACAGAAATAAATAAAAGATATAAGGAAATACGTGTCGTGTTACCTACAGCTGAACTAAAAAGAAAATAAAGCAATGCCTTGCTTTATGAAACCATTTATTTTCAAAAGCTAATTCAATCTACATTCAATACTCCCAACCTTTTAGTATAAAAAAAAATCTCTAGCTTAAGGTCTGCTCAATACTTTAAAATCTTATTTTTTTTAAAGAAAAAGTATATCTATTGTTTAGTGATTAATATAATGCCCACTTCCTGAGGTTGCTATGAGACTTAAGTGAGTAAAATGCAACACAGAAAATAGAAAAAAAAATTAGTTGTACTCTTATAAATAAAATAATTTTTTAAAAATTCCAGTGATACTTAGAAAACAAACAGATTCATCTTTAGGTTTCAAATATTTTTATTTTCTAAACTTATGTGTAAGAGGAAATACATTAAAATGACACATTAGCCATTTCACCTAAATTCCATCTTTAGTGGCACCAGGGCCCATCGATGAAACAGCCACCCATAAGAATTTCTCTGTATGAGATAATGTCCTCTATGCCAGCCGACCTCAATTTACCTTCTTCCAAAGAGTGTTTTGGGCCAATTTCCCTCGGTTCCTATGACTGTGGGAAGCTCATCACAGCGGGTTTGCAAATAAGAAATAAGATGTCCCTCTTCTTGGTCCATTACATATAAAATTGCGATGCTAAAGTGCTCTCTGGAATCACTGGGAGTAGCCCAAATGATAATGGCTTGAAGTTTTCTTGGAATTCCTTAATATATCATCTGTTCCAAAACTGAATGATGATTCATAATGTGGTCCTCACTGGAGGCACAAACGAAGATGCCGCTAACGAGCACACTCTGTATCTTAGCAAAAGGAGGCTCATTAGTCCTTGGCAAATCTACCTTAATGCACGCTTTTGTGAAATTGTGAAGAATAATAATGACTTAAGCTGCGCAAACACGCATCCAATTAGGTTTCTCAATAGGAACAGAACCACACAACAAAAGCCCAGCTTATCAGTGGATGTTAATTTGTACATAAAGATTCAATGGATGCATATAACTAATAAGGTCAGATCATTTTAAATGAATATATTCAGGAGCACTGTTTGTGGTTTCTAGCCATTTAAAGTTTTATTGTTGTGTGTTTGTGAACAGCTCAAGTGGAAATCTTGCGATTATCAAGTTCAAAGAGTGAGTAATAAGTATTATCATGGAGATCGAGAAATCTAATAATCTGTGGCAAATAGATTATCAACAATTTTCATTCTGAAGGAATCTTTCTAAAGATACCAAAGTGCAGCCAGGCTGGTGTGGCTCAGTGGTTGAGCACTGGCCTATGAACCAGGAGGTCACCGTTTGATTCTCGATCAGGGTACATGCCTGGTTGCAGGCTCAGTGCCCAGCAGGGAGTGTAGAGGAGCCAGCCAGTCAAGATTCTTTCATCATTGATGTTTCTATCACTCTCTCCCTCTCCTTTCTTCTCTGAAATGAATAAAAATATGTTTTAAAGATACCTACATGCAGAAAAACAGAAAAGAGAATGGATTTTATCTCATGTCTATATCTCATGTATATAGGTGGAGAGATGATAGATCACATAGAGACATAAATAGATGGATAAATAGGAAAACAGGTGTATATGCAGGTATGTTTGTTCTTTTTTAAAGATAATAGTTACATATTTTCCCTAATTTCCAAACAGAGTCAAAGCTGAAGGTATAGTCAATGATCCCCTATTAGCATTTTATTTTGCATTAATTAAGGAAAGAATGGTGGTTTCAGGTGTTCTCATTATGTTGGAGCCATTTAACAAGTGCCGGAAAGAGCCGGTTCCATGTGGAGTGATGGTCTGTTTATTTCTTTTTTTAATCTTGAATTTTAAGGTGTCTTAAGTATTACAATCATTTTAGAACCACAGAATGCAGAGCACTGCGGAAAGGAAGGGGGCACTTAAAAGTTTAACATCTTGAAAACTTCAAAAGGAAAGGTAAAAGTTAGACATAATAGTGTATATGCGATTATGGTGATAAGTACTGTGTAATTAGGCTATTAAGGTTGGGAAGGAAATAAAATGATACACTGACAGAGAGCACACCTGTTATGGTTAATTATTGTTATTTTATTCTAGGGTAAAAGTAAGTTCTTTCAGAAAATAATTACTTCTGACAAAAACCATTTCTTAAACCTTTAGAGAAAGATTGAAATGACATGGATGTATCATAATTTACATCAGCTTTAGGAACTCATTTGGACTCTACTTATTATCAGTGAGATTGCAAAACTTGGTCGTGAGTATAAGTCACAGTTGAAAACAACTCAGCGGGGCCCTTTTATAAGGTGAGATGTGACTTTGGGTGGTGGGCACACGGTACAGTCCACATATCTTGTAACATAGAAACCCACACCTGACACGTGTATGTTCATGGCGACCCATGTCACCCCGCAGAATATAAAATCCTCATCTTAGTTCCGTGCTGAAAATCAAATGAAAACCAAATACAGTCAGCTCTCTATACCCACGGGTTCCGCATCCTCAGATGCAACCAGCCGAGGATCAACGATATTTTTAGGAAGTCGCGCTGCTGATCTGTACTATGGCGTTAGGCCAAGGGTGGTGGCGTCCGCACCAAACTGTACAAGCTTTTCTTTCGTCCTTGTCATTGTTCTACGAACAGCACAGTATCCCAAAAACTGACACGGAAGTCGTGTTGTCTTAGGGATTATCAGTAATCTACGGATGACTTAAAGTGGACCGCAGGATGTGCTTGGGCTACAAGCAACCACTGTGCCATGTTACAGAAGGGAGTTGAGCATCCAGGGACTTTGGGATTCGGGGACTATTCCTGTAGGTACCAAAGGACATCTGTGATTAAGAGTGACATATGGCCCGGCCGGTGTGGCTCAGTGGTTGAGCATTGGTCACTAGTTCAATTCCTGGTCAGGGCACATTCTTTGATCAATGATTCTCTCTCATCACTGATGTTTCTCTCTCTCTCCATCTCTGAAATCAATAAAACATATTTAAAAGTATATGCATATGAGTCATTTAATCCTTTAGCTAGAATGATCATGTAAGTAAAACTAGACATGAAGAACGTGGTGTTTATTAGAATGTGAAGAAAATACATGACTTGGGAGTCTAAATATCGTGCATAAAAGCCTTTGGGGGACATCCAGCAAGATATCTTACATCCCTCATTTAATAACATCCTATATAATATAAAACCCTAATATGCAAATCGACAGAATGGTGGAACAAATGGTCGTTATGATGCTCAATGACCACCAGGAGGCAGATGCTCAACACAGGAGCTGCCTCATGGTGGTCAATACGCTCCCTCTGGGAGCGCTGCTCAGCCAGAAGCTGGGCTTATGGCGGGCGAGTGCAGCAACAGTGGTGGGAGCCTCTCCCACTTCTGCTGCAGGCAGGTCATAAGGAGTGAGGGGACCCGGACTGCAAGAGGGATGTCTGACTGCCACCTTAGGACCAATCCCCAGGAAGCTGGACATCCCCCGGCAGTTAGACATCTCCAGAGGTGTCCCGGACTGTAAGAGGGCATGGGCTGGGCTGAGGTAACCCCCCTTCTCCCCCAGTAAATGAATTTTGCGCACCAGGCCTCTAGGTGGACCTATAAAAACAGCATGCTGGTTGGGCCCCAGAGCCAGCCAAGAAGGTGGGCAAAACCCTGTTGATGGCATTCAGTGTGTGCCATGCAAATGATTGAAATCCCCAGCCTTCACCCTCTCAGTAACCCTGTTGGAATGTTGAGCTCAACACCCCCATCTACCATCCCCACATAAAGCAGAAACAAAAGGAGTAAACACCAGAAGGTGTTTTTTTTATATTATTATTATACATTTCTTTTTGCAAATTCATTTGGTAGCAAATTATGCTTTAAACTGTGATGCTATTATGTTATTTATAGTCTTTTTTTTTTTATCCAACCAAGTGAGAAGATTCACTTGTTTCCCTGCAGAGATAGTAATAGGTTTGTTTATGAGGTGCAACATAGCATGCAGCCTATGGATTGTATTACTTATCACAACATTTTAAAATATATATTCAAAAGCATTTCTGGTTCTCAGGGTTTGGTGATCATGGAATTGTGGGACACCACCTGAGTCCTCCCATGAAGGTATCATTATGAGATGTTCAGTGAGAGTGTCTGATTGCAAGCTAACATATTGCTGGTGGACTCCTCCTGCTTAAAAAATACTTTAGAGACAATAATTAATCATCACCATCACCAGCAGCAGTAGCGGAAGTAATTTTCACTTTAGCACAAATAAATGACTCGGGATCTTGCGGTTGTCTACTGATCCACCAAGAGTGCAATTCACCTAACTTTCATTGTGTATTTAGGACAAACAGTCTTTCAAGGAAGATGGCAACATGGTCCTGTTTTCATCTTTACCTTCTTTCCTGCTGAAGAGAAGGAAGATACCTGACACACGCTTAGAAGCCTCAGACAACATGGAAAGTTCTAGAAGACGTGTTCCCAGCTTCGCCGGCTGTTCCTGGAGCTGGTTAGCTTTCTCCAGCAAATGCTCTAATTATACAACTGCTGTTGGTCTTCTGTGTTAGGAAAACCTGGTTTGGAGGGTGCTGAGAGTGAAGTTTGCATGTTTGTCGTTATTTTTAGAGGATGTGGACACATCTCCCTTTAAATACAACTGTGTTGAACATTCCGTGTCTTTAAAGGTAAAGGCAAGGAGTAAATCCATTTTAACATTGTAGATTAGTCATTACTTCATACGGTGAAGTATTTCTTTGATCTCTAAGAATTGCAGAAGTCATGAATATTTATGGAAAAATACATTAAATAATGCTGGCATCTAAAATTACCTAGACATCCTTACCACCCAGCTCACATTCTCTACTACTAATGTCCTCAGTCAGTCACTATCTCAGTATGGATTACATATTGATTCACTTACTCATTTATCATCTATCTCCTTCACACAAGATCTATGATCTGTTAAAACAAAGAACCCTATTTAGCTCCTTTTATGTTCCTAGTTTAAGGACTACAGTTACTGACACAAAGTAGGTGTTGACTAAATATATTTTGCTGAAGGAATAAATACAGCTAAATTCATAGTCCCTTGCAGCAAGCTTCAGTTGTTATTCTTGGTTAATATATTAACAAGATAAAATATGTAATGCAGTATGATATAATTACTTATGCATCTTCTTTCCATTTTCTCTAGCATATTTACAATTTTATTTACCTGTGTTCATTAGACTGATTAATGTATATGTAGTAAAATAGGTCTCTATGGATGAATAAATTTCCTAGCAGTTATCATAATTGGGAACTATAATTACATCATAAAAATTATAATTTATGCAGGGAGATATGTTTGGACAACATACATACCCTTAAACCAAAGTAATAATGAGAAGATTGGAGAAGTAAATAAATAAAATTAATGCATCATTTGCATAGAACATGAATAATGCCCTGTCACTGGGGTAACTGAAAACCAAAAAAAAAAAAGTATTACTTATTAGAACTCATGGATCAAACACATACCCATATTTTAATCTATTAATGAATTCATACAAATGAGGAAACATTTATTAAAGACCTTTATTCAAAGCCACACAGATTGTTACCTTTTGGTGACAGTGTCACCAAGAAATGAAGAAATGATCTAACCCATGCTTATTAAATATCTTTGATATATTATTCCCTTAAAAATGTTTTTTATTGATTTCAGAGAGGGAGAGGGAGGGGGAGAGAGAGAAACATCAATGATGAGAGGGAATCATTGACTGGCTGCCTCCTGCACAGCCCCTCCTGGGGATCAGGCCTGCAGCCCAGACCTGTGCCTGGACCAGGAATCGGACAGTAACTTCCTGGTTCACAGATCGACACCCAACCCCTAAATTGGGAGGCTAAGTGCTCTCGAGGCCACAGCATTACAAGTGCCTCAGGTGACAGAATGAGACTGTGCCCTCAACTCCATCTCTTGCTCCCCAACTGCTTATCACATATTCTACTCAGTGGCCGGGAGGTTTTCACCTCCATTTCAGGGTTCCGTTCACTCAGGGGGCCGCATAACCACTTGCTCGAGTTAAAATTTCACTGGAACTTACAAATATTTTCCTCATCTTAAGCCTGATCTTTTGTGTTGAAGGCAATTTCCTGACTTTGTTCCTATTTGATTTCCTTTATAAAAAATGCTATTCAGAGTTTATGTCAGATCTTTAGGAGATGTGCAAAACTGTTTGCTCAGATGAAATATGCGGCATCAGCATGATAGTATAGAGAATATGTTGAAATTTGTATGTAAATGATTGTTACATCCTGATCAGTTATTTGCCAGTAGTTTTGGTTTTCAAGCAACATATAGTTTCCTCGGAATAATAATTTACATTTTAATGTGACATTCGAAACCACATTCTGGACTGGATTAAAGGTTACCGTTGGTTATGTGTTCACTGCCAAACCATTTCTGTTATCCATCTGAGCTCTTCTGTATCATCCCAAAAATAGGAAATATGATTATGAGATGCACACAGGGTAGCCATGCCGAGGTATTTCACAATAAAATGATATTCTGCACTTTTTGTTCATTTATACTGAACATAATTTACAATAAACTCTCTGTAAAATGGCAAACCTGTGATCATTCTGATTTTATGAGACACAGAACAATTTAAGAGGCTATAAAAATGGTATTTTTTTTAACTGGACCTTCATATAATCACTCTCTGAAAATTTAAGGTGTATTATTTCCTAAAACCATCTCCCTAGTCTGTGTTTTTTGAAAAAAACTATTTTGTTGATATTTAATGTACATACAGGAAAGTGCATGAATCATGAACGTACACTGAAATGATTCTTACTCAATGAACAGGACCGTATAACCACCACCAGGTCAAGAAACAGAACACTCCTGGACACTCAGAAGGGGTGTTGCTTTGACTTTTAGCCCACGATAGTATTTCTGATTGTTTTGGAAATGTCTATAAACTGAATCCTAAAATACCTATTCCCTTGTGCTTGTTTTTGCTACAAATTGTGTTTTTAAAAAAATCCATCTTTATTCTTGCTTGTAGCTGAGTATTTGGTTCCGTCTCTGGCTTGAAGTTCCAAGGTCTTTGTCAGGAACCTTGAACCTGGGAGGACTCCCTGGAAAAAGACCTCAGCAGCCCCTTCGCCAATCACGCCAGGTTTCTCCAACTGCTCCCAACCAACCCCGGGTAAAGAGACTACGCTGGTCACCATGGCGGACTGCAAACTCAACACGGCCCGTGACTCCACAATCCTTATTTCGTCCAAGTTTTAAAATCTAGACAACCTGGTGTCCCCAAGACAAAGAGCATGTCCACACCAGCTCAACTGTAAGTCAACTCTATCTCCAAACATCACAACGCAATGTTGCTAAACAGTTTTCCACGATGTGGGTGAACACTAACCATTAGGGAAGAGGAGAACCCATGTCACATCGGTAGATGGAGGGACTTCTCGGCACTTCGCACAACTTGGAAAGTTCCAGCAAAATAATTCTCGAGGAAGAAACAACATCCCCTTTCCTCCGTGACATAGGAGCTCGGAGTCGCTCTCCTGACCTCACCCACTTTCTCATCACCTGGTGCTCTGCCCGGATAAATCACCTTCTCCTATAGCTTCTAACTTCTCATTTATAGAATATGGGCCAGATGCCCCCCAAAATACAATGTATCGGCTGAGTTCTGAAAATTATCAAAAGTGAAGTTATATGCATGTGTGTGTTTGTATCCGTGTGTATAGGTAGATAAATATAGATATATAATCTTCATTATGAGCTTAGAAGCATTTCAAAATCTCAGAAATCCACCCAAGCATACTCATGAAATATTAATTTCCTTTACATCTTTATTAAAATTCATGGCGATAATATGTTGCTTCCTCAACATCATTTGGACCTTTTTAAAAAAATGTACTTAGCACAGATTTCAATGGATATTTATTCAAAAGAACATTACCTATCTAAAAATTCAGATCCTATTTTGAAAAAGCTAACTCTATCAAAATGATAGATACTCACAGCGAACCAGGCAGTGATGCTGAAAATAGAATAATATCCGTAAACATCTCAGGGCAGAAACCAATGGCAGTTATTATACAGAAAATTTTTGCTTAAGATAGGATGCAGGAGTCCAGGAAAAAAATGAGTATTATATGCTTTCGTTTTGTGTAATAACACTCACTGATATGTCAGTGATAATACCAGGAGAGTTAACAATGACATGGTCACATGACATGACCGTAAACTACATGAATGCGGTCATAAACATGCGAGGACAGAAACGGTGTAAACTAAGGGAGGAATGGTGGGTGAGCTCTGCAAAGTGCCACTGAAAACTGTGTCCCAAGAAATATATATTTTATAATAATCCCTTTAAGTCCAAATCATAGTTTGTACCCCTCCCATGAAGCTCTTTGCGAAACTGTTATTTTGCTTTTTTATGATGCTCATAACATCGTACATTTTTATGTTCTTATAGAAACATGCTCGAGCTAAGCAATGCCTTGCTGGACACAATAGAGACCTACTCCCTGGAAAAAGACCCCAGTAGCCTCTTTGAGAATCAATGCTCCCTTTCTCTTTGGCTTCCTTTTTGTCAGACAAGAACAACTCACAGTGAAGAGAGATGAATGAGATATGAGAGAACCAACAGGCGAGACGGAGAGATTGAAAAATGACACTTGGGATGCTTATCTATACACAGGGGAGAGGGGTTGGGTTGGAATGAAGGTAGCGGGCTTGGTGTTCCATTGCCGCAACACAGCGGTACAGATTCCATGTCCTAGGAGGAACCTTGCAGCTGCTTAGAAACCAAAATCCCTTGGGGTGGGTTCCTATGAGAGAGCAATGTCATGAAAATGTTTCCAGAGTTAGATGCATTCAGAGTAGCCTGGGGAAGGGCTTTCAAGTGAAATCTCTTAATTAATAATACAAAAGCCCACCAATGCCATTAATTTACCATACACTCATTTGCAAATGGTTAAACAGATAATGCCCAAATATTTTTAACGGGTGCCAGAGCTATGACCTTGTGCAATATAAATGCACACACTGCGAAAAAATCCAACGGTGTGTTTCTAATACCCTGAGATGAACAAGTTTTTAATGGAACCAATTACTACAACGAAGTAAGTGATCAAGAGTTGCAAAATGAGTGTGACCATTTTTGCACTTTTTGTTTCTCGATTTTAATTAGGACTGTATGGTTTTTGAATTTCTAATTATAAAACAAAATGAAATGTGACTTGACTTTCAGCGGGGAGCCTTTTGGGGCCCTTTAAATCATCTTTATCTAAGAGAAGCAAGTCACGAGCAACAATACTATGAAACGAGCCGCAATGTTATCAGTGACACTGAGTTAGTCAAAAGCAATTAGCTTTCCTCTCAGAAGCATGGTGTTACGATACATTTAAATTGAAGCATTATATTCTGGTATAATAAAGCTCTTTAGGGTAGATATTGCATTTCACCATGGCAACACTGTTTACACTGACCTAATCAGACCTAAAATGAGAAAGCTTCTTGGAGGTAATAAGGGGCTTGGGTTTGGATAACGTTTCTGAAGACCATGCATTGCTCTCCGATTTCCTCATAATTTGCTCTTGATCTTCAAAGGACTTTTCCCCTGGATGATCTCAATATGAGATGGTTTGCAGGAGACATTCTTCTACTTTAAGTGACTCATAGACTTACTGACTCAGAACTTGATGTCGATTACAGCTGTATCTCTTGTGGACCACTTCTTTGATGGAGTCAGGGGGTGCACAGATTGAAAGAGGTAAAAAAATAAGGCCATTATTTTGAATATGTAGGACCTTTGGCCAGAGTTTCCTGTGAATCAAGATGGTGAAATGTGGACTGAATAATGCTTTGGGAACTTTTTTTGGTTGGTCAAAAAATACTACATAAGGAAGGCTGGTTAAAGGATAAATATCTATCGGTCTATCCATCCATTTACCTACCTACCTACCTACCTACTTATCTATTTACTTATCTCTCTCTCTCTCTCTCTCTCTCTCTCTCTCTCTCTCTCCCTACCTACCTACCTACCTACCTACCTACCAATCTAGCCATCTACCTATTTATCATGTATCTAAAAATCAGGGTTTCAAACTCACTGTGCTAGCTCTTCTGAAAATAAGGAGTTTTCTGGGTCATTTAGAGTCTCGATCACATGGGCTTGGAAATGGAGCACCGTGCAGAACACAGTGCTTGGCATGTAACAGGTTAAAACTAAATTAAAAAATAAATATTTGCAACACCGAGAACTGTCTCCCAACAGGCTTTGCTGACTGGTTCCCTAGAAAACCTGCTCTATTAAAAAAAAAAATCACAGCATCACAGCATAATAATCATATAAAAATGTAGCCGTAAGGTCCAATGTCTCAGGCTTCTTGCTGCTACATCAGTTTGTCAGTCAGGCAACTGGATTCAACCAATACTTAACACTGACTCAAATCCTGGGGGGAAATGGTGACAAAGAAATACAGGCCTCAAACTGTCTTTCTTACAGTGAGTTGGTGGGGGATGGTATTACTGTTGGTTTATGGTGATGATATATGCCTTAAGACTGACTCAACATTAGGTCTCAGAATTATATTGTCTTTTGTTCATTGTTTAATTATCTGGATTGTTGAACTACTTTACAATCAAAAATTATTTTGAAACATATTCTTATCAGAAACTCTCGGCACATTTTAGGCACCTAGACAAACCAATGGCCATTTGTGAATTTGCATCAGAATCCTCATGTCACTCGTTTTTATTAGGAAGCATAAACTCGGGGGGGGGGGGAGGGGAATGGCATAGCACTGGTTTAAAAAGGGCAAAAAAGCATTCATTACTCTTTGATTAAATTTCTAATTAGTATTCATTTCCAGTTTCTTCCAAGATACACTAGACTACAGCAAATAAAACAAGTCACCGAGCCTGGCGATATTTAAAATATGAAAGTCACTTTCTAAATTCATTACTGTCTTTTCCTAAGGCAACAGACAGCTTAGCTTTCATTGCAAGAAAAACAGGTCCTCTGTGGTCATTTTTATGCATTAAAAGATTTTTAAATTTTCTGAAGACATTATTCGAGTTTGATCTAACAAACGCTGAAGGCAAAGACAGACCCCTTACAGCTGCCTTTTCTCCAACTAAAGGGTTTTTACTACATGATTCTCATACCTGTCGGTGCATCTGATTACAGGAGCCTTTCCACTCTATATGCTGTTTATTCATTAATATAACATGTGACATGGGCCTTCATTTTGGAAATCTGTGTCAATGTTTTCCCTGAAGGAAGGTGAACTTGGGGGGAATGTGAACGAAGAACAGTATCTATTCCTTCCCATTGCTTGACACCCGTGGACCAAAAGGGGCCACGTACGGACCCTGACTAGTTCAGGTGAGGCCTACGTGGCAGCCCTGCAACTCAGACACGGAAACCCCATAGGATGGTCTGCAATGAAAACGTCCTAACTCAAAGCAAGTCATGGAGGGTAGTCATGTCCTAGGCTGGTATCTTTCTTGACAGAGGTCAGTCTTCACCTTAACTGAGCCTGTCCATTGTCTTTTTGCGTCCACCCATAACACACCCTGGGAATGTTAGAGTGATTCCCTTTTCCCAGACCCCTCAGGGCGCAATCACCCACCAGAGCAGACCACAGAACCGCTCACTGTCTCTCTCATGTGCTGTGAATGCTGTTCACTACCCTACAACCACCTACTAAAAGAACTATGTGTCTGTCATTTCATTTTTCACCCAATCCTGGAGGTTCCCCTGCTTTGCTTTCTCCAGCCTTCTAATCTACCACCAATGAATTTTGTGTAACCCCCTAATACCTCCTCCTTTGATTGCAAGGTATAAAATAAGGCGCAAAACTGCCATTCCCTGGAGCATTTTCTCAGTCCCCTGAGATTTTGCTTCCTAGCAAGTGTCCTTGGTTTGGCTCACATAAACCCATAAAAATTATCTACAGGTTTGGATGTTTCAGACCCCTGTTAGAGTCACACTGTGAGGTGTGACCTATAAATTAATCCCCAAACAGAGCAATTTTATGCAACACTGATAAATGGTAGTCCGATTGATCTTTAAAATAGCCTTTTTAATTTTGAAAAGTGTATGTCAAAATTGAAAAGAGTATGACAAGTATAAAAGAAGCATATATTGGAATCCTTTATCTGAATTTGAATCAACAAATCTTCAAATTGCTGGGGATGTTTCCCTGGCCCTTTATTTGAATGTAGACTTCTTAAGAAGTTGCTTTGGTTTTATTACTCAACATTAATTCTAGAATATTTATCGTAAACCTCTTCTTCTACATTTTGCTGGGTTTTAAGTATATAATTGCTTTCCCTAACTACTTAGGACATTACTGTCCTTGAACTATACATTTAAATATACATATTTTTATTTCTATAAATACAAAAACATTTTTATAAATAGAAAAAAATACGAAATATTTGTTAAATAATAATTTCACATAATTACAATCCAATAAGACACTGACTGGATGGTTTCAAAGGCCGAATCACTCGAGCTGAATTGACTTTTCCATCATATAATATCATTTCCTAGAGACACAACATTCAGAGAAGTAACACAGATACTCTGAAATACCGAGTTTTCAACTATGAACTTTTAATGTGTTCCGTGAAATATAATCTAATGTGACATGAAAGTTTTAAAATTTAAAAAACTGGGAATCATTAACATTATACTTTTTCCGACTCACTCTATTCTCAAAAGGACACTCTAAGTATTTGTAGTTCAGTGATGGATGGAAAGAACAGAGGGAAAATAAGGTGAAAATCCTATACATATGCTCCAAAGGAAGTCATTATTCAACCATGAGGAATATGAACTTTTGATAAAGAGATAAATTACAATAGCTCTGTACGTTCACTTAGAATTGGGTGTTCCCAGTAATGAAATGCGTATCAACATTAGAAAGGTTGGGTATAAATCACAGATTTGATAAAATGGAATCCCAGGAACAGATGCTATGATTATTGGCCTTAGGTGTGCAATATAATGATTTTGATTTGTTTTGAAACAAAGGGAACATAAATCACGAGTTTAAAGGAAGTTACATTTTTGCTTATTTTCACATTTACCTTTAAATTTTGAGCATTTTTTCTCCAGGACTAGACAACACAGCCCCACATAAGTGACCTCGTATGTCTGACTGGTGCATTCAAATGTCTATCAAAGTTTATTTTTGTGAGAATGAAAGTTCCCACCCTCCACAGAGTAATAATCTAATACTTTGATCTAATTATCCTGTTTTATTCAATTACATGAGGAGGAAACCCCGTGTCCTCACAATTTTATTCATGCTGACAAGCTTTCTGAAGGTGCATTTCCCCAACCAGGTAACTGAATTCCTCCCACTGACTTTCAATAAACTGTACGATGTAGACAATCACTAAGAAATCTTTCAAGGCCTCATGCGTTGGGTCCATGAGTAACGTCAAATCTCTTGAGGGTGTCTTGATTGCTCGGAGCCGTATAGAATACCACCTTCCTTCAAAACAGAAGAAACTTCATTTTCGTTTGCTTTTTGCTTATAAGCAAAGCTCGAAATAGAGGAAACTTTTTATAGGGAAGTTTACAATAGTTTTCAGCAGTAAGGCGCTGCATAATATAACAGCTTGATAGTGAACCAACATGGAGAGGACAGGACTTGGGGTCTGATGTTTTGTATCCAGTGACATAAATGGGAGACCTAGGGGGATAGGGTAGTGGGTAGTGACTCATACAGAATGTTCGCAAAGTGTTTTCTTGGATGACTGTGCAAAGCTAAGCACCGCTTCCTTTAAATACACTTATAACATGGTTACACATTTATTTGTGAGTCTGGGGCTGGAGTTAGCCACTGCATTAATGTCGGACAATGTGAGCCATAGCTTATTCAGGTTATTTATTAGGAAGTAAAAGAAACTGGAGGAAGGAGAAGGACTGAAAATATCACATGACCTAACAATGACCCACAAAATTTCTTCCATTTCCTTAAAACTATAAAGTAACCTATTTAAATTGCATATTGATTAGAAAGTCTCTTCATATATTTGATTATCTTGCCAATATTTGTAGACTGTTGTTGGTTTGTACTGGTTCAATTCCTCTTATGTCTATCATGAGCTGTCAATGCTGTTCGATGATATACCGTCTTTCTAGAAAAGAATCATTTGATTTGTTTATAATCTCTTTTGAGTTAGGTGAGACTACCTGAACTGAGGAAGGCTCGTGTCTGCTGAAATATCTGTGCCCTCAGAAATGATTTAATAAAGGGTAACAGGGGCCCAATATATGCTGACGGAGGATGATTTGACCTTGGGTGGTGGGCACACAATGTACAGAGCATGAAGCTGGTCCAGATGTTTCCGGTCAAAACACAGAGGCTTGCAATGGTCCTGGTTGCAGAATGTACGAAGTAAATGGCTAATGTCCATCTTTACTTATCACTAGGAAAAGCCCTTTGACAATCTTCGACCAAGGTGGAAAGGTTCTACTGCGTATCCTTCCTGTGCCCTGTTCTACATCTTCTATCCAAATTCCGTTCCATAGTTCTGTGATTTATCCCCCAGGGGCCAAGTCCATGGATATTTCTTTCTGAGGAGTCCTGGAAACCCCCGATCTTCTGAATGTAGTTTAACATGAGTCATTACCTTTTCTACGTAACGCTTTATTATAATATTCTTTATCAGCTGAATGAAAATCCTCATGTGTCCCGCTTCAGTGAACAGAACTGGAGAGCTAACTGGGATCGTAACAGATTTGTGCTGCCAGTAGATGGCACTGCTCGCTTTACTAATAAACACTGACCACGCCCTTCACTTTTATTTTAAAAAGTCTCCATAGTTTTTTTGTAACTATTAGTGTGTTAATGAATCCTTCTGATTGCTTATGCTGCAGATCGATGGGGACTGGAGACCACAGTGTTGGCAAGATGAGAACAATTATGGCGCTGGTCACGCTGTCGTGTAGACAGATTGTCTGCCCTGAGTCCTGCCTACTGAAGAGGCCTCTGCTGGCCACGCTGCTTACCCCCTGGTCACGTGCCCTTATCATCTCGATAGCGTGTGTACACACAGAATGCAAACTAATTTTAATGTGCACTGAAGCAAAATATTACCGGGACAGTGAAGCCACTAGAATCCAGAGCGCCTAGCTATGATTATCAGGCATTCAGGAGGTTCCATGCTGCTGCTTCTCCCCGTTTGTTCAGGTAACTGACACGAGCATCATGGTGGTAGGGGAGAACGAACTCATTTTTACTTCTGTCTCTTTCAAGCTATAGCTGTACTCACATCAAGGTGGTCAGGAGGGGGGACACATCACCGTTTTAGGAATGCATTCCACCAGCTCACACCTTCTAGTGTACTTGGCCATGCTTATGTCCTAAATCATATGATAGCATTCCCAATGCACCCAACATGCCCTATAACTTCTTGCTTAATATGTTTCCCCATGAGATTACAGGCTACAGATTAAGGGTTTACTTGCTTTGTAGCTGTGATCCCTTTCAGCAGGAATCACAGTGCCTGGCACAAAGGGGTGGACAATAGATACGTGTTAAAGGAATAGACACACATCCATGGAGCTGAACCATTTTGTTATCCGGATTCATAGAAAGGAGGGAATGAGGTCGCCTCTGGTTATGCTGGTAGACCCACTGCTAAGGCTCTATCCACAATTATTTTAAGTACTTCCTTTGAAGAACTAATTGGTTTCATGATCAAGTTCATAAGTTCAAAAAATAGAACATTACCCTACCTAAATTAGAATTATATTACATTATACACTATTATAATTACATTACCTTAATTCTATTATGTTAAATTCTAGCTGTCTCATTTGCATACTATTTACATATTTAAATGAGCTGAAATGTATTTTGCTGCATGATAGGAACGGAAGATGAAAATTGTTTTTGTTGCTATTCCTTGCCATTGGATGAACCAAATTCACTTGTGAGATCTTTTGCATGAATTTTAGTGCTCAACATTTTATCTATTTCAACATATGTGTTTATAATTCTAATAGTCCTTGGTGATCTATTGTTTATATCAGTTACATTTACATTATCTTTTTTACTATGCTCATCTTTTTATTACATGTCAGATTTTATATTTGCAATATTATTTTTAGAGATTATCTGCTTTCTGGAACAATGTTATTTTCTTCCAGAGATGGTGTATACGTATTTCCATCAGAGAGCCTCTACATTAAGGATTTGAGATAATGTGAACTTGAACTACAGTCACTGGGTGGCTTATTCACATCTTTATCTCCCTTTAAAAAAAGCTTTATTGACATAGAATAGATTTATAAAAAAGAAAACCTGGACATACTTAACGCAAAATGTTTACTGTCCAGTGTCACTGAGGTTTATTTTGGAGAAAACAATGTGATATCCTAACTTGTAAAAGCACTGTTGACCTGTCATCACAAAGTGAGGATGTATAAAGATGAAAAGCTGGAACAACTGTATTATTAAAATCAGCACATAAAAGTACATTTACTTCTGAATCTTTGTCTTGTCCCACCGTCTATCATGTCAAAGAGGGCATCCATCCACTCTGCTGTGGGAAGGCAAGCGAATAACTGTGGCGTGCACTCTCTGATTGCCTGATGTATGTAATTCTCACTGGTTGGTTCCCATATTTAACTGACTAAACATTTAAGATTTCATGCTGACATAACATGATGCTATCCCAAGCACTTCTAGCGGCATCTAATTCACAACTGTACAGGTGACCTGTCTCTGTCTTAAAATTGGTTAGAAAACAAAGATGGACATTCATTTCTTTCAAGTTGTTCCAGTAAAAAAAACCAACCCCATTGCTAGTATTTCAGAGAAGAAGTCCCCTCACTAATTTATGAGAAAGTGTGTCATGGCATGAAGATATGTGCTGTTTACACAGTTTGAGACTAAGCGATGGTAACGTTCATACACCATTTAGAAGTGGTTCCAGCCACTTGCACCCTGAGTTTATGCAGGAAACCCATACCGTTCCTGAAATACAGTTTCTCCTTCCCTCTTCTCCACAGGGAAAGAGGACTATAAATTTGCCATCTGCTCCAAGACTTTCCAGCCATAAAGACTGCAGTTAAAACTATGTGAATAGCTCAGTTCAGACAAGAATGATTCCTTAATTCTCATTTCTTAGAGGGTAAGTTAATTAAATCCATTAGAGCCATTTTATCACTGCACACGGGTAATTCCCCTTTAAAATTCCAGACTAAATTCTAGATGGCTGCCCTCTCCAAAATTTCATTCCTACAAAGCCTATTGCTGTTGGGAGTCTAATTTTGTGTGCGCTCTGGGACCATTTAAATACAGTGGAATACCACCTCACCCAAAATCTTTCTTGTGTGATTCAGTTAAAACCAGAATGATACAGGTCGCATTTTATAGAGTTTACAAATTATATCATATGAGAGGCCCAGTGCACAAAATTCGTGCATGGTGGGGGGTGTCCCTCAGCCCAGCCTGCACCCTCTCCAATCTGCTACCGCTGGCCCCTAAGTGCTCACCTGCCTGATCGCCCCTAACCACCTCTGCTTGCCTGCCTGATCTCCCCTAACCACCTCTGCCTTGACCCCCCCGCCACCATGGCTTTGTCCAGAAGAACATCTGGTCTATCTGGTCTAATTAGCATATTACCCTTTTATTAATATAGATGCTTCTGAGTTCAAACACTGAGTTCAAAATATTTTCACATCCTTTTTAAAGTAAATAACTTTTGATTTATTAACCACTTTCTACACCTCAGTAATATATACACACACACACATATCTCTGCTACTGATGATCTGAATTACAATTTGCTTTTGAGGATATAGTAATCCAAGTAAACCTGAAATTTTTTATTTATTATTTTATTTTGGCATGGGGATATCACTTTCCCACTGATGACACAGTAATGCACAATGCATAGTTTTATTGTTGTGCGATCTACTAAGACAAAATAGTGACCTACACACCATCAACTTGAATATGCTAGGTTTGCTCCTGAAATAGAACGGAGCTATTAATTGGCAATTTTTCATTCTGATTCTTGGTGCTAAAATCAAAGGAGGTCAGGAAACGTACCATGTCCTCAGAATCGTTTCAACACTTGAAAGGGTGTAAAAACTCAAATGCACTGGGTAAACTGAAACAACATCTTGTAAGTTAGTGTCCAATATAAAATGGTGAGTGTTTTTTTGATAGAAAAATCCATGATCATTTCAACAATTGTAATTGAAATTAAAATCCCAATGTTATGCAGTGTATGTGCGGTTCATCACAACAAAAGGCACCGTTTCCTTAATTCTAAGACTTGGGGTGCTTTGTGTAGGCTTCAGAATGCTTTGTGTCTACAAATTTATCTTGCCCGTCGATCATAAATAACTGTGGGCAAGGTATTTATCTATTTCTTTTACTTTTCTCAGAGCAATAGCACAGAGAGCTTATCTCAAGAGTTAGACACTTGTATAGGTAGGTTGATTTATTTTCAGGACAATTTAGAATTCTGTTCCTCTGAATAATTAATCTAGCTACTGGCTATTTCAATAAAGTGCCCTAATTAAAATTTAGGCAGGGAATCGAAACGTAAACTAATAAACATCTAGAATTCTCATGTGCTCTTCTTAGGTTGTTAATCCTCTGCATGCTTTGTTACATTTTCTATGCCCCAGAAACCTAGGAAATCACATCAATATAATGAGAAACACTCATGCTTCGAATAGCAAATGGAAGCAACAGATTCTATAACTTTCTTTTGCAAATGGATTGGTTTCTCAATGCTAGCTATTTTTGACCCCACAAGGGAGCAAGTTAGCAATGTAATGCGATCTCTGGGTTTGACAGAGGGTAAGGACATCCCTTCGGTGCTAACAAATACTGAGTAACTGCATTACTCAGTGGTCAATAATATAACCCGTACAACTGAAATAGAATCTGAAACACTGGACGGATAGTCAAGATCTGCTTCTGGATAGTTGGTAAAGTTACAAAACAAAACAAAACAAAACATCCTACGAGGCCACAAACATTGTTTAAAAATGATGTTTTGGAGTGAGATATGGTTTCAAGATCCCTAATGTTACTTGTGTCTAAGAATGTAAACTGCAGTCATGATATCACTGTTTCTTAGAACAACCATCCCTTGGCATTAGATGTTTTTCTTCTCCACATGAGTAAACCAATGTATAAAAAATAAGGACTATGTTACAAACATAAAACTGTCACCGCTGTGCAGGCTGTATTCGGTCTTACACTTTTCCTTTAAAAGTGGGCTGACTACCCAAGAAAGTGCCTGACTCACGGCAAGTGTATTGCTCTTAACCTTACTTTTCTGGAGCTTTTTACATTAGGAGGGCTTCAAATTGTGATTTTATCTTGTCACCAGCATTTCATTTGGACGGGAGAAACTTTCACCTCTCCCTTAAAGAGATTAAATTGGGGCCTTGCCCATAAGAGTTATTACCAGAAATAAATGTTTACGGCCTATCTTAACGGCAAGGCGAACATCTAGTCACTGAACGGTTGTGTTCTTTCTTTCTATCTTCCTGTGAATAACCCTCCTCACCTCCCCCCGCCACGAAGCCCTTATCTCATTCCTTGGCTGAAGATGGCACAGCCACCTCATTTCACTTTTCCATCTTAGACACTCTCCTCTACGTGGGATTCGTGTGCAGATGAAATAAGATGTGTCTTCCTCCTGTTAATCTGTCTGCATGCCTTTGACCGTTAGGCCAATGGAAAGAACCTTTGCTGGGTAGAGTGAAAATCTTTCCTCCCCAACACTATATGTGCCACACATACCGAGTGCTCTAGGCCAATGAACCCTTCAAATAAACAGCCTCCCAAGCATCAGGGATTTAATACACTGTAACACTGTGAAAATGACCATTGTTCAAAGCACCTTTTTGCTTAAAAAATAAACATTTTATAAGTTTTGAACGTGTGTGTAAAAAGTAAATAAAAAATTTAAAAGGATCACTTATATTTTCTCCTGAAATATACCAAAAAATATTTACATGAAACCATTTTCCCAAGGTTCCTAGCAGTTTCACTCAGAAGGTATAAATGCTCAAAGCTTGAAATATTACACAGTTTCACAGAATTTTAATCTGTTAACATTTATATGGGGACCCTATGTCGATAAACATGTAATAGTTAAGGCGGAAGCATTTGTTGTGTATCTGTCTATCATGCAAGTTGAAGTGTTTATCCACCTCTATAAGTGACCTGGATCCTGGGATCAATTCTGCACATTTGCTTATGAAAAATCAAAGGGGTCTTTCATGTCCAGTTCATGTTTTCTTATAGTTGGTAAACGTGAGTAACTAAGTCTAAATATTAATTCTATGAAAGACAGTGTGGTGAAATCTAAAGGTTGTTAATACACACAAACACACACACAATCTGTATCTATATATACAAGGAAATACATTTTTTTGCAGGGGTGGGGAACGTCCAGCCCTCGGGCCGTATAAGGCCTGCAAAAACATTGGTCTGGCCCTTCCAAGGCATTAGGGGTGAATTAATTAAATAGTTGACCAACTAGAGCAGGCTGATTTTTAAGTTGATAATTTTGAATGGCCCTCAAATGATGTTATTAAGTATCCAAATGGCCCTTCACAGAAAAAAGGTTCCCCACCCCTGGCCTAGAGTATTTCATTTCCTCAGTATTAGGAGGAGTGGACCTTCTTCAATGCAACCCTGGGCTCTTCTACTACATTCCTGGGAAACTTTGGAATAAAATCGTCATTCTTCTGCACTGCAATTTTACTGTTTCAATTTTTCAAAAAAAAAAAAAAATGCTGTCCTTTAAGGTCAATGACCATCTAGCAGAATATTAATAACAGAGAATTTCACATGTCCCTGTCTTCATTGACTTGCAAATGCAATCACTCAAGCTTTCTTTTGAACTTAGAGAAATACAGTGAATGGCATTACAGGCTAAAATCCCCACCAGGCGGTTGTGTGAAAAGCTAGTTCGTGTCTAAATTAAATATGTTTTTATTGATTTCAAAGAGAGGAAGGGGATGGGGGGGAGAGATAGACACATCATTGATGAGAGAGAATCATCGATCGGCTTCCTCCTACACATCCCCTCTGGGTGATCAAGCCCACAAGCTGGGCATATGCCCTGACTAGGAATCGAACCAATGACCTCCTGGTGCATGAGTCGGCACTCAACCACTAAAAGCCACACCGGCTGGACCATCATTTTCTTTTCATTCAATATAAGGAAATCAAGTGTACACTCACCTTATCTAGGCTGTGTTTCCCAGCTAAGAAATTTGATCTTTATTAAATCAGACTTCAAGTCCACCCCTTTCCCATTCTTTTTACTGGCATTTACTTATTTATTTTTAATTTATTGGGGTGACATTGGTTAATACAATCATACAGGTTTCAGATATACAATTCTACAATACATCATCTGTATGTTGAATTGTGTGTTCAACACTCCAAGTCAAGTCTCCTTCCATCAAAATTTATCCCCCCTTTACCTACTCTTACCTCCCCTCATCCGGCTTCCCTCTGCAACCACCTTACTGCTGTCGGTGTCTATGAGTCTTTCTTTTCTCCTTTCTTTAATCCCTTCACCCTTCTTTTAACTCTTTTTAAGGAGATACACAGGAAAACTAGCTCCCTTTCTGTCTCGGGTAATTATTGTGTCTTGATGTAACCTCGGCCATTACTGTGACTCTGAACTGAGCCAGACTTAGGGCAAAACTGTCACCTCACCCTGTTGACAACAAAATAAAAGAGAAATGGTGACATCTGGGTTCCTGATGTCACCATAGCGCTCGCTACTCAACTACCAACTCCAAGGACGCCTCGCTCTGAAATCCTGTTATGTGAAAGCCAGTTTGAAAGTTTTTCATCTATCTTTTAGGCAAGAGTTTTGGAGCACATCTCCAAAACAACAATGAATGCAGAATGTTCGGAACTCAGATAGGGAATGTCTTTTCAGCAACAATTAATTTGCATAATCATCAATGTCACGGTGGTCAGGAAGTGATGATCTGACTGTGCATTAGTGCAGAATGGAAGAGAGGAGTTGAGTTGGACTGGGTAAAAAAGCATGCAATTATCTACTGTTTTCCCATTAAAAATTCTCCATCGTAAATGACTTTATGCCCGGCCACTTAATCGCTAGCCCACAGCTGGAGCCGAAATCATTCTCTGACACGGTGGGAGTCAGAATGTGTTATTGGATCAAACCTGTGAACTTCGCTCCTTTCACAGTGACTTAGCTCAAATATTGACGCTTTCATGAGTGATGCTGATAATAATTAGCATGCACATTTGTCTGCCATAGACGTCTGCTTAATTTTCACGGCACTTGGCATTAAAATAGATAGTTTTCTTGGGCTGTTTTCCAGCGTTATTCCTGGATTTGTGAGACTGTCAGCAATACCATTGACTAGGTGATGATATAAGCTAGTAATAATCATCATGGATTATGACGTTTTATGCATATGTGATCCTATTCGAAGGGCTTTACATATATGAACTTGTTTTACCTTCCTAACAATTTCATGGAAAAGTGCCTTTATTGTCTTCTTAGAGGTGAGCAAATTGAGGCATAGAGCGATGCTCAACTCCTCTGGGTCCCTCGACTGCCAGATTTGGGGAGCCGAACAATCCGGCAGTATTTTTAACCACTGTGTTGGCTCCTGCTGATTGGACAGAAAGCATACAACTACTAATGAAAAAGAAATATTTGAAGGGATTCTTCTACTATATGCACATGCGGTGTGTTGAATATCTGAAGAAGTATTTTACTTGCGTGGACTGAAATACTTTCACTCTAGTGCACGAGTCTGTTTTATTAACTTGAATACATATTCATCTTGTTAAGAGGTGCCTTATAGTTTACATGTAAGAAATGTCTACACCTGGAAATTCCTCTTAGGCTGATGATTGGCCCATCTGCAAACGTGAAGTTTGGATGAAACTGTCAAGGCAATTCTCTGGGTTCATTTGCAGATGCCTCAGCACTTCATTTAAAATCTCTTTTGAAATTATGATCTTGAACAATTTAAATATTCCCACGACAGATACTCTAACAACAACAAAAATACCCGCTGAGTTTCAGATGAAAAGATTTCTATTTTCCAAAGGGAAGTTTTCATCCAAGCTTAACAATGAGGCATTAGAACACGGAAACCTAAGGTTGCCATTGCTTATGTCGATATGTTAAAAATAATTACAAAGCCACTTGGGAAAACTGATGAACTGCTAAATATTAGAATTAAATAATTATGATCTTCACTGTGTATGGTGTTCTGGGGGTTACATATATTTATGAAATTATGTTTTTCATTTATGCATCTTTCTCTCCCCCCTTCCCCCGCATTTTCCTTAGACATATGTTTGACTCAGAGAAATAAATGCAGGGAAGAGCATGCTTAGAAAACAAAATCCTTAGTGTGACTAATCCCTGACGTGCTCATCTCTAAACTTCCATTAAAATATTACTGAAAACAGCCTGGCCGGTGTGGCTTAGCAGTTGAGCATCAACCCAGGAACCAGGAGGTCACTTGGTTTGATTGCCGGTCAGGGCACAGGCTCGGCTTATGGGGTCCATCCCCAGTGTGGAGCGTGCAAGAGGCAGCCGATCCATGACTCTCTCTCATCATTGATGTTTCTGTCCCCTCCCTGCATCACATGAACAGAGTGAGTCATGTGTGTTACAGGTTTCGTAAGGAGAAGGCAGCGGTTCATAGCAGGGATGGGAGCAGGCCATGCAGACTGCCCGTTTTTTAGAATGTCTCTGGCCACGAAAAGTTAAAGAGCTTAACTTGTCCTTGGATCAACATTTTCAAAAACAGGGTTATTGTGGGACCTCTCAGAACCAAAAGAATACTTTCCATTTTTCAAAAGGAGACAGAGGCCCGGATTTTCCTCTGGAACCTTCTAACGTCTCGGAGGCAAATACAAAACGTTCCGGAGCAAAGAGGCCCTGTGGGCTGCTGAGTGTGTTCCTCAGGAGACGCGCTGCCGCTTGTCTATAAATTATAGATCAAGGGAGACGATGCCTTTGATTCCACACACATTTCCAAGTGGCATCTCACGTCTGTGTTTGTTTCCGAGACCAAGTCCCAAAGCCCACGCTTCATTGCTATACTGTCGGCTGTCTTCATTCTTGCTGATTGGAATGAAGTCCTCCTTCCTTGCAGATGCGTTTCTGAAACTCGGAGCTCCACTCTGCCCACTTTCCCCTTAGAGATCTCAGTTCATCAACTATAACCCTTCCTCTGCATCTCCAGGCACAGTCTCCGGTCGGCCTGAGGATGTTTCCAACTTCCTCTGCAGTAACAGCCCCAATTCCAGGCCTGTGTGGCTCAGTGGTTGAGAGGCAACCTATGAACCAGGTCAGGGTTCGATTCCCGGTCAGGGCACAGGCCCAGGTTGCGGGCTCAATCTCCAGTGTGGGGCGTGCAGAAAGCAGCTGATCCATCATTTTCTCTCATCACTGATGTTTCCATATCTCTCTCCCTCTTCCTTCCTTGATGAAATCAATACAAATATCTTTTTAAGAAATTTAAACTCTACATAAAGTAATTGAAACCATCTTGTCTCACATGCACAGTTACTTTAAAAATGAATTTCGGACTCCACGAGGTTCCCTCGTGGAGGAGCACCCCAATGCTATGACCACTGGCTGACCATACTCCCAGTGTGAATCTGTAAGTTCAGTTACACTATCCGCATGGGTCTCAGATGCTCCAAATCATGAAACATATCTGAGGGACACATACATAAATTTTAGATGGTGATACGTAATTTTAACCGGGTATAATTTTTCAGACCTGGCAAGTGGTTTGCATACCTAAAAAAAGTGTTAAAGTTTACTTCCATTTTCTTTCAGTAATCACCTAGTAGATGTACTTACACATCCGTATGTGCAAAGGTATACATGGTATGTGATAAAAAGGGCACCTTTGCTTCGTCATCAATGTTACAATGCCAGTGCATTATTGCATAAAATGGAAGTATAAGGTAATATTTTACAAAACAAGTGATAATCGTTCTCTGCGGAGATGATACAAAGGCACTGCTGTTCTTTACAAAAAGACTCAATTGACTCTCAAGATTCGTTATTAATATTTTCACCTAAAAAAAAATAAACTTTCCTTTCCTTCAAGTGTGGTGTGTTGTTTTTAAAATAATTTCTTTGCTGTCATTGTCAGCCCTTGGACAGTACTGAGAACATCGTAAACGTAATAGAAAAACAACGCATGGAGGTTATATTCCTTGGCCTGCTGCCTTCAAGATCAGAAAGTTAACCACTGAGCACAGCGTCCTCACAGAATCCATGCCGTGCGCAGCTGCCGACTTGGGGAAACATGTGTTTAAAAATACCTTATGCGCCAGGTAATGCTGCCTTTACAGTCCAATAAGTTTCAGCTGATCTCAAGGACACAACTCAGGAAATTAAGGTGTTTCAATACAAGGTGCTCTTAATAGTTTAATGGATGAAATTGGTTATTTGGCTGCATCCGCAGAGAGTTCGTAGATCAATCGTTTTGATAATCCATTCAATTCTGTCAAATGAAAGTCTAGACTGATTTTCGGGTTTAAGGTTAAAGTTTTTACTTAATTGGCCAATCATCCTTTCAGTGGATAGAGATACATCAAACGTTTTAATCTTCCTGAGTTCTAAATTTTGAACTGAAGTCAAGTTAGGGTCCCAAGTTTGGAAGTCATAATTTTAAAGGAATGGGATTAACCATGCCTCTTCAGCACAGAACAAAGAGAACACTAGCAATTTTTTTTTTTAATTTTTAAGAAGATTTTTTACTGATTTTTAGAGAAAGGAGATGGTAGAGGGAGGGGGATATAGAACCATCAATCCTGAGAGAATCATTGATTGGCTAGCTGGCTGGCTGGCTGCCTCCTGCATGCCTCACACTGGGCACATGCCTGCAGCCTGACTATGTGCCCTGACCAGGAACCAAACCTTGACCTCCTAGTTCATGTGTCAAAGCTCAACCACGGAGCCACACCAGCTGGTCACATACCTATCACACTTACAAAAAATTTAACTTTATGGTTCAAAGTATTATATATATCCCCCGTTTTTCTCCTTTGTTCCCCTCTACCCTTCTTTCACCCCACCCTGGGCCTTCCCCACGCTATTGTCTGTGGACCATGGGTTATGCTTATATACAGATAAATGCTTTGGTCAATTGCTTTCCTGTTTCACCCCCTCCCACTTTCACACTTTTTTTTTTTTTTTGAGTAGCAGGGATATTTTAGTGCTTCTTACCTTGACTTGAAATGTCACAATAAATTCATTTCCCAGAAGAGTATGTCTGTCTCTAACCTTAATTAAACACCACACAACCCAGGTTCATTTCACACAGCTTTTTTAAAACCAAGTCCTCTGTATGTTTCCGACTGAATTCCTCCCTCCGTCCTGAGTTTTAATGATTAAAACTAACTTAGACTGTCTGACTGCATGATAACAACTTCATGTTGAAAACGATTCCTTCATTTATAAAAGCGAGAGTAGTTCGACTTGATGTTCATTTTTCATTCCCTTCATTTAGTTGTCTGATGAATGTGGTCTTTCTCTCTCATAAGAACAACGATATTAAGCTTCTCACATTAGAATCCCTTTAAAATTGAACCTCATGGTTTCATCACTAGTGAGACCAACCTCGCATGTATAGGACAGTGGTCTGCTCGGTAGGGATGGCATGAGCCGGCCTCACGCTTGGGACGATCCTGGGAGCAGAGGAGAGTTTGAGGGGGAAGGAGAGAGACTTTGAGGAGAGAAGGCTGCTTTCTTGAGGGACAGCTTGGCCTGGGAAAGCAGCGTTAGCATCACTCCTCACTGATCTGGAAATACAAGCCATTTAAGCAGCAGTAAAGGCCAGTGAGCTAGAACTGCTGTAGTTACACTATGTCTATAATTACATTATTGAAAGAGGTGTGGGGAACGACCACTTTAGCAAAGCAGCACGTAGCATTACGGAACAGCAAATGTGTATGTGTGTGTGTCGCAATGAATGCTCTCTTGAATATGACGATATGTTTGTGGTCAAAATATACACCCCCCCCCAAATGTCTGAACTAAAACTGCGGGGGAAGTTACAGACTTGGACTCGGTTCTCTAGGTCAGTGAGTGTCCTGACTCCATTGGTGGATGCTCATTATCACTTTAAGAAGGGAGTAAAGATTCTTTTCCTCAGAATGTGGTCTAAGACTCCTCATTGCCGATTTGACTTATTGCATTCTTATTTTGAACATGATTTATTCTTTTATAGTTGAATTCATAAAAAGACCATCCGACTGCTCTGACCCTTTTAAGTTGCCTGTTATCCGTTCTCTAATGAGTTTCACCAGCTCTCATCATCTAGTAGGGGGGTTATTTTGATAGAGGTGAAGCAGATTAAATTCAGGAGAAAAGGTTTTCAGGGTGAGTGTGGGCTAGCCTCATGCTATGGTTGGGGAGCCAGAAAACTCCCTACTCTACCCAACCTTGGCCTTACACTGGACTAGTCTATAATAATAAACGTGTAATATGCTAATTAGACCAGTTGTCCTTCCTGATGAAGCAGCGGCAGGCGGGGGCCAAGCCCCTTGCACAGATTTCATGCACTGGGCCTCTGGTTCTTAAATAATAACCTTGACACCAGACCACATTACCAAGGGAACAAGCAAATTAATATGTGCACATGGAGAACCACAGCATAATATTCAGATGATAAAATCAGGCTAAAAGAAATAGCTGGACTTGATACCTTTATATACTTTTTCGATAAAGAAAATATACTTGTGAGAAATAACAGGACAAAGAAAGTACTGGGACGCAGCAGCCCTTCTGGGTCAACCAGCCATTCTTAAACACGTCCTTGTTAAAGGAAAAGTAATTAGCGTGTTTGCCTGAGATGATGCATAACCCAACACCTGCAACTTATGTCACTGGATGGGGGAAGATGGCACTCCCCAGGGTTATGTGAGAATGTCGGAACAAAACTAGATTCCTTTTCCTACGGGATTTGTGGGAAATGGATGCAAAAAAAACCAAACCAAAACAAAACAAAACAAAAAACCACAATAGCGTTGAGTCCACCTAAGAATTAATTATGCGCTGAGACTTACCCAGCCAAGAGTACAGGTCTCTAATTGGGTCCCCTTTCTCTTTGTCTATCCGGTGGAATGTACATTGTTACCAGTACATAGGAGGGGTTATATAAAGACTATATTAAATTCTTTCCATCTTCATATTTTTCTCTCAATTCAATCCTATAGCCTGGCTGCCGTGACTTAGCAGTGGAACGTCGACCCATAAGCCAGGAGGTTAAGGTTTGATTCCTGGTCAGGGTACATGCCAGGGTAGGGTATGCAGGAGGCAGCCATCAATGACTTTCTCTCATCACTGATGTTTCTATCTCTCTCTCCCTCTCCCTTCCTCTCTGAAATCAATAGAAACATTAAAAAATAATAACTTAAATCCTGCATTTCCCTCTATTTTCCCCCCATTATGCAATACTAAATTTTAAGAATTGATCTTCCTTTCAAATTACAGAATCATTTAATTTTGAAATCTACCCGGTATACAAAGATTAAAAAATTAAATAACATGTTTGGGCTTCCAATGACTTTGTAATATTTTATTTCATGATTCACTCTTCCTAGTCCCTGAGCTCTGCTCTTTCTCAGCATCAGTTTTGCAAGTGTCTTTGCAAGTTCAACAACCATTTAGAGTTGTCCCATATTAATGTGCATATGGATGGAGTTCAGAAAACAAAAGCTTCAGAACGCTGTGAATTTGTTTACAAAGACATCTGAGATTATTGTATTTGTGCTGGTTTTTATGTTTGCCCATGGGATAGAGTTTTACTTTCCCTGAGAATTTGTGCACACAGCAATGAAATGATGTGGTTATGATTGGAAACAGGCCAATATCTTAGTTAATTTTTTCACAAGACACTAACATTAGCATCCAAACTATGCAGCTCTATGGATAGAGTATCCATTTCATTTCCATATTATTTTAGTCTAGGAAGTACAGTTATCTTCTCTGTTGCCAAAATAGTAGGAAATCCCATTACAAGTGAAATTATGTTTATTACTGCAAAGTACTTGATGGCCAGAGCTGCTATTTTAAAATTATTTAAAGATTAATTACAACATTATTTTAGTGGGGAAGTAATCTAGTGGATAATGTAGATTATTTTGCTTTCCTGGGAAATTTTATATTTAACCATATTTCTATATAGTGCACATTCAGCATTATATCATATGCCTTATAAAGTAAATGAAACAGAAATTGCTACATTTTGCAGAATCAGTACTTAGAGAATGATATCCGGGGAATTTCATTTCTACACACCAAGCAGAATCTAACGTTGATTTTGTGGGGTGGGAGATGAGTGAGTGTTCATAAAATCGTTAAGCTACTTAGAACAAAAAGGAGAGGAGACATGGAAATGTTTAGTGTCTTGGAGACTCAGGGTAAGAGACTCGGGATGGTGATCTTCATGCAATTCCGCTCTCTGACCACTTAATAGAACGGAAAACAGAATGGGAATTAGTGGACTAAACTTCCCAAGAGCATGACCTTCACTGAAGCTGTTCCATTGCTGGGATTGACAGGTACCAAACATTCCTTCTCTGGCATTGAGTCTATGCCTAGTGCTTTGACATTCATAGTCTCAGTCAAAATTAGAAGTTGAGATCTTGGAGACATTACATTTATTTTTAAAATATAACAAAAAAGCCCTTTTTAAATTCAAAAATTATCCCTACAGAATCTATCTTTATGAAAAATTGACCTAAGTATAGTTTTAACGGCAATGTAACTAGACAGTAATTATCCTGCGAAGTCTTCTCTAGCTACAATAAGCATACATTCTCAGGTTTTATTTTAGAGTCCAATCTGTGTTGAATAAAACATATTATGACTTACCACTAGGGGGGGAGGGGACTGAAACTCCTTAAACCTAGTTGAATGAATTGTATCAGCCTATTCTCATTTATATAAAAAATCTGTTTTATTGGTTTATAACACAGACACACACACACACATACACATACCACATATGCATGCAAATAGATTCCAACAGCCTTTAATACTTGTGCTCTTCAAATAAGTAGCCATTCTAGTAGTGACACAGCTTTTATAAGGCCACTGTCAGTCACTGAGAAAAATGGCCTTTCATGTACATATATTTTGCACCTTAACCCCGCCCCCCCGCCCAGTTTCCCATTAGCTAAAATGAATTATGTGTGGCCCTACCTGCATAGCTCAGTGGTTGAGCATTGACCTATGAACCAGGAGGTCACGGGTCGACTCCCGGTCAGGATACATGCTTGGGTTGTGGGCTCCATCCCCAATGTGGGCCACATATGAGGCAGCCTATCAATGATGCTCTCTCATCATTGATGTTTCTATCTCTCTTCCCCCTTCCCTTCCTCTCTGAAATCAATACAAATATATTCAAAAATAAAATGAGTTACTTGTGTTAATTCTCTGAACTGTACTTCTTCCAGGCTGACAACTTTTAGGAAGATGTATCTAAAGGGTATTTATCATTCTCATTATTCAAAAACGGTATGTATGACTGACGGAGAGATTTATTATTTTTTTTCCAGCACAAGTTCTCATTTTTGACCCAGAGGCAAAAATGTTATGCAGAGCGAGGCAGTTGAAAGAGAAGAGCGTATCTTTCTGAATATAAAACCTCTCCCACTGAAACTTCTCAGAAAGTCACTCACTTCTTCATTATTGGAGGTGCCACTGGGGGGGGGGGGATTAGAAGTTATTGCGTTTACCTAAGAGAGGCTTTCTTGAATCTGTGATGAGACCTTTGGACAGCTGTGACTGGAGTATATTGTTTATATTCAGGAGAGTGATGTCTCACTGCAGCAACATAACTGCTTGAAAATAAACTTTCAAACAACATTGTTGAATTCAGTAATTGTGAATTTTATTTAACAACCAAATCCTCACATAATGGAGCCTCAGGGTGGAGGGCTATTTCCCACAGTCTTTTGACTTTCGCACCATTCATGCCAGTTTGCTTTCACATTTCCAAGAGAGTGAGCTCATGGCATCATAATGAAGAACACTCCTTTTAGGATATGTGTACACAGGGACTTTCCTATATAAAGACACATACTTAGAAACCACTCATATGAATGGGACAAAATCTCATCGATTCAGACCAACTAGAGGAAGCAACTTAATAACCTGAAATGTAGAGTTTTCTTTTCTTTTCTTTTTTTTTAAAGCGCTTCAGTCCTTGCCAAGATATCCAGCAACCACAGCTAATGTGCAAATAATGTGAGAAGTCTGCCACTGCTACTCAGTGAGCGGATCAGGGCCATTTTTAATTATAATTGGTATGCAAATGTTGCTTCTAATTTAATTGAAAAGGGATGGCTTCCTTATATAGAACATTTTCTCCCTCACATCTTGTTTACATTATTAATGAATTTGCCAAATCTCTTTTTGAAAACAAATGATGCGAAGAGAAGCTGTCGTCGGGTGCCTGTCTGAATCCGCATCAAGTCAGCTTAAATGGATCCATGATAACTTAGAATATTGTTAACTCTCAAGTGTGGAATATGAGCCTGTTTTTAGATGCTATTCTTGATTAAATTGATCTGTGTGCTTGGCTTAGTCATAATTCGTATACATTTGAAATGTTTATTATAGGAACTAAGGAAAACAACAGAATGAAAACGTCATAAAAATTCTGTTGTGTCTACCATGAGATGAAGGGTTGAGATATTTGTTTGAATGAGCTTTTGCTTTCAATGGAAATGTATACCCTCAGAAGATCAGAAACTTCACTATTTCAAAAAGTTCCTCAGAAATGTAATGCTATTATCATTTGCTTTTAAAAATAATATATAACATTTATTTATTTGTGTGCCTTATTTTAGCTGCTATAACTGTATTTCCCATTAGAAAATACAACAAAATTTATAAATAAGTTCTTTATTTAAGCTTAACTTTTCATGCTGTGTTTTTATTAGTTTGGTTTTGTTTAATTCTCTTGTCTTAAGACAATGGACTAGTATGTTGCTTTAGGATCCAAAGAAGAAATATTCTCTATCCCTTTGGTTTCAGAATTCCTTTCTTCTTTTAAAAAATCACTTTTTTACAAGAAAATTAGCTAGAAAATTGCACAGCTCCAAATAAGTTCTTTATATGAACACAAGGGCTCATGTAACATAGTCTTTTTAGAGTTATCTTTCAAAGAATGTTCCATCCACTGAGCCTAGCTTTTACTGCCAAAAATGGGAACACAAGGGTGGTTTGACTGTTTAACATTCCACAAACAGAATCAGTTTTTATTCCTGAAGGTTACCCTTTTGCTTCACAGAAACTTTAAACTCATTCCTTTATGAGTGTGTTTCACTTATCTATGCCCAAAATTCAATGCAAACAGCAACAAAAATAAAAACAACACTGCTGTTTTCCAAAATAATCCTGTTTCCATTTCTTCTTCTTGTTATTATTTTATTAAATTTAATCTGTCAGCTCTCTTAGTTTCAGAGTTTTTTTCCGAAACATTTGCATGAAGTCTTATTATATCTTTCAATATGTAACCAATTTTATGTATTTCAGATAATATGAATAGTTTTATAACATTACATTAAGGGGCAGATCTTAATGAATTATATGTATTTAAATTACGTCATGTCCTCACCTTTCTGAGAATGTGATTATTGCTACAAGAGGTACCATAAAAATACTGCATGACCCTATTCTTTTATGTTCAACATTCTTCTCTTTGACAATTTTAGAAGCAACATTGTTGTGTTATAGTGGGATTTACTTTTATATTATATTTTCTCTAGAAAGTTATTAGTTATTTCTAATAACTCCCAGCTGGAAATAATCCAAATATCCATCAACACTTGGGTATGTCAGCAGCCTTTGGTATATCTGTACAAAGGAAGATTTCTCAGCAATGAAAAGGGACACACCATTCACACGTGCACCTAGAGGCATTATCTCAAAGTATGGATGCTGAGGGAAAGAAGTCAGGAGAAACGGAGTGCATACAGAATCATGTCATTGACATGGTATTTTAGAAAATGCCAACTAGTTTATCAAGGACAGAAGGAAGATCAATAGTTTCCTGGAGACAAGATGGGGAGGACCGCATTAACGGGAGAGAATAAAAAAATGTAAGGTTGATGGGGTCCTTCATTAGATTATGGTGATTACCCATAAGCCAAAACCCACCAAGTACACACATTAAATATTTGGAAGTTATTATCTGTCAAGTATACCTAATAAAGCTGTATAAAAAAAGTGCAACGGACATATAGCCTAGATAAGACTATACTTTTCATTAAATTGTTATTTAGATGCAATGGAACTCACTCAATTTAAGTAAATTTGCTGAACTTGTATGACTGTTGACAATTGCGTAACAACGATAAGAGCCTCTTCCTCATCATGAAGTTTTCTGCTCCCCTGTTGCACCCAGCCTGGGCCCTGGAATTCTTAGTCACCGGAATTCTGTATTTTTAGAGCTGTTTATACTTGGAATCTTTAGTGTTCGCCTCACTTGGCATACTGCTATGGAATGCATCCACGTCGTTGCATGCATTGGTGTTCCATTTATTTTCATCTCTGAGTATTATTTCATAGTCTGGCTAGACTAGAATTTGTTTGTGCATTTAACCACGTAGGGGTATATATGCCTGCTTCCAAGTTCTGGCTATCAGGTGTCCCCGTCTTTGTGTGAGCATACAATGTCCTTTCTCCAGGGTAAACATCTACAAACGGAACTGCTGGCTCATATAGCCAGCGTACGTTCACCTTTACAGGATGTTGCCAATCCTACGCTCCAAAGGGGATCTAGCCCTTTGCGTTCACATCCGTAAGCTGCACATGTACACAGGACTGAAATGTAAGAGAGGAGAACCGGAGTGGCCGAGATACAGGGGTGGGGGGAAGGGAGAGACTGTCAGGTGGACAAAGTGAAAATGCAGCAAAGTCAGATGTGAAACTTAGATCAACCCTGCTGACCAATGAAAGAGGCTTTCCATGGCGCAGTGGCTGTTGAGTCCAGGTTAAGTATTGTGGTGTGTCCTGAAAGACATCAAAACTATGGTGTACGCAATGAATAACAGGATTGCACCCAGATTTCTTCTACAGTGAAAATCTAAATAATGACTAGCTTTATATTTCAGAAAATTTGCCAGTTTTCCAATTTTGCCAGCAAGTAGCACCCTGTAACAAACAACAGGAACACACGTGTTTGTGTGACCGTCTTTGTTGTTACAAAGGAAGGCTGTTTGCAAAACGCTCCCCCATTTTGCCCCGCACAGAAACGAGCTCTCGACTTCTCTGAGGCCTTCTCCTCCTCTTGCTCTGGCTGGGCTCTGCTAGTCTCAAATCCTTTCTCCAAACAAGTTTTCAGCTCTGCTCACTCTGCTGACATTTGCTTACACTGCCAACCTATAGCAGATGGCTGAGGATTCTAATCAAGGGATTTCGTGCAAATCAACAAAAACCTCTGGCCAGAATCTGTAATTATTGTGGAGAGAAGAAAAAAAAGAAAAAGAAAAAAAAACAAAAAGAAAAAAAACATCCAGAACCATATGTTTGGTACCCTGCCTGCTTTCCAATCCGAAGTTTGTACGTCACTTCATCGCAGTCCTTCCCCTGTGTCAGCAGCTCTTTGCTTTAATGAAGCCGCAGTCCATCTCTTTTGCATTTACGAGCTGCCTAGGTTTTTAAATACAATATCCCATCTCTTCCTTCCCATGGGCTCAATGTGCCCTTAATGAACGGACAGATGTATACGGTTTTCAAGTTTAACTCTTCCATTGATTTAAGATCAACAAACCTCCACGCCCATTATTGCCAAAGCATAAACGACAACACGATGTGCGTGATAAGGAAATGCATGGTCCAAGTCGAGTTCGAAGGTGAGTGGAACTGTGGAGAACTGGCTTTCCTCATGGTCAAGGTTGGAACTTGAGCCCGTCCATCGGAGGAGTCCGCCAGCAGTTTTAAACGGATTTGGCTCTCTCAGCAATACATTCAAATGCAGCTAAAATATATATCTATGATGATGGCTTCATTTGCATGTAAAGTAATGTAATTGCTGTATGGCAATAAGGCAGGGTGATTACATAGCAAATTGTATGTGATCGTTTATGTCTGCTGAAATAGCTCCAACACTTTTTTTAAAAATGACCTTAAATAGAGGTCAATTTCAAAGCATGTATACATTAAGACTTGCATCTAAAAATGTTCTTCTTGCCGGCTGGTGTGGTTCATAGGTTGAGCGTTGACCTGTGAATAAGAAGGTCACAGTTCGACTCCCGTCAGGGCACATGCCCAGGTTGCAGGCTCGGTCCCTAGAGGGGGGCATCTCGCTATCTCATCATTGATGTTTGTGTCTCTCTCTGCCTTTACGTTCCTCTCTGAAATCGATTTAAAAAGGTTTTAAGTGTTTTTCTCCTATATACCTTAACAACAAAATACTAATCAAGTGCACAGAATCAAAGGTGCAGGTAAACCTCAATGTACACACCGCCTGCATTGATAACTCGAATGCATTCCTAGCATCTGCATCATGAATTGATGTTTAACAAGTGGGTGATGGTTTCCCATAAAGGCAATTACAAAATTGCAGGAGTTTGCATTCCTCCTCGATTTCTCTTCATGCAATCACGGGCAGGATCAATAGCATGCTCCTGAGGTAAAGATACAGCAACGCGAGCTTTTGCAAGTATCAGGAAGAGTGAGATTCGGTATCGTTTCCGTGAAACAGACAAGCATATATCATCAACTTCTACAGGGTTTCCAATATGCTTTCCAATGGTCATAAAGGAAAAAGAATACCTTTTGACCATAAATTTGCTCTACCAGGATACACAGGCTATAATACATGTTGAAGTTCAATTAATAATGCTTTTGTCCTACAAAAGTGCTTCATGAGATGACGCGTTTGCCAACGCGAAAATAAAGTGTTCTGGACGCTTCTGAGCAGGTTCCCGTTTTTCTCCAAGTAAATGTTCTACTTGAAAGAAGCATTAGGAAATCTCTCATTTGATCTTAAGCTGGCTTCAAGGCCCTCTAAAGTTATTCAATAAATATTTTATGATTAGCTATAATCATGTAACTCTTCCCACCTCCCCCCGCTCCTCCCAATAGCTACAGGTAAAGAAAAATCTAGAAGCCCTGGCCAGTGGCTCAGATAACTGGAGCATTGTCCTGTACACCAAAAGGTTGTGGGTTCCGTCAGGGTGGGCAGGGAGGCAACAGATCCATGATTCTCTCTCACATCAATGTTTCTCTCTCTCTCTCTCTCTCTCTCTCTCTCTCTCTCTCTCTCTCTCTCTCTCTCTCTCTCTCTTCTTCCCCCTGTAACAATCAATGAAAACCTATCTTCAGGTGAGGATTAGAAATAAAAAAATCCATCAGATAAAAGGGGATCTCTCTTGTCTCGGCCATGTGAGGACACAGCAAGAAGACAGCCACCTGCGAACCTGCCTCCAGACGGAGAGAGAGAAGTTTTTGTTGTTTAAGCCACCGAGTCTACAGTATTTTGCTCTACCAGCCTGAGCTAAGGCATCAAGCAATAATGAAAACATCAGCATCCTAAACAGACATGAAGGATGAGCCCCATCACCTGAGAATGACCTTCCTTACCAAGCTCATCCCGGGCCCACTTCATCACAGGACTTTCAAAAAGGCCATTCCGAATCACCTTCTCAACTGGATTTCAAAGACTGAATTATTACATTTAATATTTTGTTAAAGTGCGATCAATCGGTATGGTTCTTCTCTTTCCATGAATCTTGCAAGAGGTTTATAAAGAGCTTTTTTTATGACTAAGTCTTGAGTTCATGTCCAGCATATTTTATTCTGTGAAAGAACTTGTTACCGATTCACGTTTAGAGCCCATATTTCAGATAAATGTTCTTTCCTATTTGGTGTAACCATTCTCCCCAAGTAACACCCTACAGAGCTTCCCAACTTTCTGCTAGACAAATCCAAAAAGCAGGCAAAGGCTCATCGTGAAAGAATGCAGAATGGAAATTAGTCTATTAGGAGACTCGGCGCAATGGAGGGCGTAATCGGCAGCACACTGCTCATTGTTTTAGCATTCTTGGCTGTCTCTGCGCTTATAGAAGCTACATTATTTTGTTCTCAGAAAGTAACCTTGGTCTCATGCTGAAGAGGATGTGTCATTCACTAAGCATCAGATCCGGCTCTTCAGCTCTGGGTAGAAGGCTTCTGAGTGCAAAGGGAGAGGTCACAGAACTGGTGTTCTATTAGTGGTTCACTACTGGGCAGACTTTTGCAAAGTCATGGAACCCTATTTGGAGAGTGGTGATGGTGTTTAGGCAGCAAAAGATCATTTATCTTTCCAATGAATTTTTTCTAAAAGCTATCCTATTTGTAGAAGTTCCGTTTTGTGCCAGTTGAGCACAAGGTTTAGTTAGAAAGCCTTCCCACGGGTGGTATTTACAAATTAAATAAACACAGATAAAGCAATATATACAGGCGTAAAAACCGAGAGAAGAGAGTGAGCTCCCTAATGTTCACAAGCAATATTATCGTTAGTTATTAGGCATATTCTGTGCAACTGGGTTATCACAGAATGGATGTTTTTCAAGGTGAGCTCACGATTGCATCAACAATAGTTCCTTTAACAGTTTTCTTGGAAAAATATAGAATTATAACATTAATAGTACGACTGTTAAGTTTTGTCATTCATAATAAATGCACCGCAAAAAGCTTTCCAGGAAAACAACATTTCCTGAAGTTGAGGAGGAAAAAGCACTTTTAAGTCCACCAGGAAGTTTGAATAAAACGGAATAGAATTAAAATCTAAAATTGAAACTCGATGAGCTGGTTAAAAGAATCTGCCTCCTCCTTAACCAGAGTAAATAGCAAAGAGGCAGAGTCACTCCATCAGGCCCGGGGACTCTTCCCTTTAAGTAGCGTATAATAAAGCACTATGTGCTTAAATGCCAGAATTTTTCAGTAATGTCTATTCGCACGCATGCACCTCCATACATATGTACACACCTGCATATCTAAAATGCGGAATTTTAATTAATGAACTATTAAGGAGGGAACATGGCTATTAACTTCCACTTCATCAAAGCCCTTCACCAGCCCCCTTGCTTCTGGCCTCCCGTTACGATTCTTCAGAGTTCATCAGCGTCTCCTTGGAACAGGAAACACACATCAATTTCAATTTGCATGCACAAAGTGTCGTGAGTGATTAAATGGAAAAAATGAACTATCCTTTCAGTTTTTGTTCCTACATATGTTGGTACATCGGTGTTTATTTAATTTGTCAATACCCACCTGGCATTGAAATGAGTGATTCAAACGACTGAAAATGAGCTCCTTTGACAGTGTATGGATAAGTCATAAATAAGATCTATTAAGTAAAGGTGGGTATTTAATAAAGGGGAGGGGGCTGTGTATGAGCACATGTGAAAGTTAGCCATCTTTCACAGCAACCCCACAGTGATATCTGTTGTCCCCTGACCACAAGGGGCCAAATGAATGTAGACTCTAAGCACATCGGGGCATTCCCGGGATCTGAGCTCCAATGTTCAGCGTCAATGGCTGGGACACTCACAAATACAGTGTTTTGAATCAGTACTGTAGAAGCACCCTCCCTCAAAGCCCTTTCAATAACTGGACAGTTAAAGATATGTTTCCACAGTAAAGCGCACCTTTGGGTGCTCAATGAATGCTGATTATTTATGGCCAATAGACCACTCCCTAAATGCTGGCATTTTTTTGTCCTAAAACTAAAGATGTGGTCCTTTAGGTTGGATCCCAAGTTTATTAATGTTCCTGGAATTTTTCTGTGGGGACATAATTGGTTTGGTTTTTAAACATATTAGATATGAATCTGAAAAGAATGAAATGAGTTTTAAGGACACTTACTTCATAGTTGTAGAAGTATAGAAGAATGAGTTCCTGAAGGTACCCCCTTTCTCACTGCACCCATAAAGGCTACTATATAGTAGTGATGCGGATGCGACATTTCTAAATTATTATCCCTTGAGAATACTTCATAGGAATTTAAGAAAAGCCAAACCGCAATTTATGGGAGAAAGAACTCACCATTCTTGGGAAGATCCAGACTCAACAGGCTTTATTGAGCTCTATGCCAAACCCCTGGCCAAGGAAATGCTACTTACCGTATTTTCCGGCGTATAAGACGACTTTTTAACCCAGGAAAATCTTCTCAAAAGTCGAGACAAAACTGCTGAAATGGTAGGAATGGTAGAGGGCGAAGTAGAGGAGGTAGTTGGGTCACTTCTCTCACTAGCCTTCTCATTGTTAGAGAAGATTTTTGAGATTTTCCTGGATTAAAAAGTCATCTTATATGCGGAAAATATGGTATTTGTTTAAAAATAAAATCAAATATTTAAAATATACACATCACTTTCAAAGATATATTGCTTAACCATCTTTTCAATTAGAATGAGAGGGATTTGGCTCTATTTTGTAATTGCTTTAAGAAGAATTTGTAAAAGCTGTTACAGTATCTAAACTAATAAAAGCGTAATATTAAAATTGACCATTTCTTCGGGACACCCAACAGCCAATCAGAACAATGGTATGCAAATTAGCCCAGCCAAGATGGCGGAGGCCGGGGCTGGCAACGGAGCCATCGCGCCAGAGCACGCAAGGGCGGAGGCTTGGCCTCCGCCCTTGCGTGCTCTGGCGGTTGGTTCCGGACAGTGGTGGCGGCTGCAGGGCCGGGCGGCCGCCCAGGCCTCCAGTTCTGTGGCCGGGGCTGGCAATAGAGAGATGGGGCTGGGAATAGAGAGGTCGCGCTGGCCCACGCACAGGTGGAGGCCTGGCCTCCGCCTGTGTGTGCCCTGGAAGTTGTTTCAGGGCAGTGGTGGTTGGCAGCAGGGCTGGGAGCTGGCTGCCCAGGCCCTTGCCCTGCAGCCTGGGCCTGGGAATAGAGCGATTGCACCAATGGTTGGTTCTGTGCGGCCTTGGGTGAGAGCCGGCCCGGCCCTTGGCTGGGGCTGGCAATAGAGCAATCGTGCCCGCGGTGGTTCCAGACAGCGGTGAGCAGCCGCAAGGCTGGGAGCTGGCAGCCCAGCCCGGCCCTGTGAGGTCTGGGAATAGAGCAATTGGGCCCACGCGACCTCAGAGGCTCAGTGGCGGGGGCTTGAGGTGGGTACCCCCTCGGGGTCATGCCCGAGCATCCTCTGCCCCCGCCAGAGCCTCTGCCACAGGTCCAGCCACCTGGCTCCACCCTGGGGGCCTCCATGGGGCGTGTGTGAGCGTGTGCCTGGCTCCACCCCTGTGTGTCCGCTCAGCAACATGGCCCCCCCAAGGGACCATGCACCAGCGTCCACCCCCTGGCCTGCCACCCAGCTCTGCACCAGGTGTGTCCCCTCAGTGGTGGAGGCCCACCAGGTATGTGTGATGGTAGGCCACCCGGCTGGAAATGTCCACGCCTGCATTCACCAGCCCTCCCACCCCCCAGTGCACAAACCCTGAGGGGCTGTGGCCAGCCTGAAAACAGCCCTCAGCCCCTCACCCAGGCTGGCCATGCATGCCAGCAGGTGGACATCTCCCCTCAGGGGTCCCAGACTGAGAGAGGGCACAGGCCAGGATGAGGGACCCCCTCGCCAAGTGCACAAATTTTTGTGCACCGGGCCCCTAGTAATAGGTATAACACTGGATTAGGCGTGAAGAGAAATCTGTTCTTTGACTTACTTCATATTAAGCATATTTCCTTTCAGAAACTCACACTCCTCTTTAAAATAGTCAGGTTGAATTAAGTGATCCCCCAGGAATATTTTTATATACAGGCATCATGGTAATTGGTAGTTCATTTGCACTTGAACAAAGAAAGCTTTGGAAGTTGATGAAGTTTTAGGGGACAGACAGGACATGAGTTGAAAATCTTTGGAATGTATCGGAGGCTGTCTAAGCAGTAGGAGGCTCTGAAGAGTAAAAGGGCTGCTACATGGGGGGCTCAGGGGATTGGATGGGTTGAGTCTTGTTTAATTTTTCTTCTGGCAAATACCGCAATAGCACATAGCTGTTGTCATTCCCTGATGAACGATTAAAGGAATTCAACTTTCGAGCAAACAACATTTAAATGACACAGTTCATTTAAAACTAGAAATTGCATCACTCCTGACAGCGAGTCTGCCTTGCCATTTCCTGAAGGGATTCCATTGAGTTTTCACTGTCCTTTTCAGAGTGCAATGAGCAACAATTCAAATCACGAAGAACCAGGATGATCTTGGTCAATTTGGGAAATTTTATAGGATTATCGGTGAGCCTTATTAAGTACTTTTTCTAGCGTACTTACCCTGTTAAAAATGTGTTTTCTTCTGAGCATTCTTATCGTAACTACTGTAACTTCGTTGGCACTTTAAGGAACTACGTACTACTTAAGGTATCCACTCATTCATTCGTCCATTCATCCATCCTTTCAATGAAATCTTATATCTGGCACTATCGTAGCCATTTGGGCACAGCTGTGAACAAACAGACACAAACCCTTACCCCATATGGTGCTTAGAGAGAGGGAGGGAGGGAGAGAGGATGTGAAATAGGAACTGACTTTAAGCAAGACAAAAAGGAAGTGCTGACATTTATGAAAGCATTCCAAAGCTTAAAGCAGGGGAAAAGACTATAATTTCAAGCAAGTGCAAAGTCGCCCTGAATTGTTTGTGGACGTAACCCTGGACTATGGTCATAACTGCTGCGCCCTGCACTTTCCCTTTTGATTTACAGAGTCGTGCTTCCTAAGCCAGCATTGTTTACCGTTTTCCAATTTCTTTCTTTCCTTCTTTCTTTTTTTTTTTTTTTTTGTATGAGAGATGGGTACTCAGAAGACTAAGCATTTTAAGAGAACATATAAAATCAATAATAGGGAAAGCAAAACATAACTGTAACAAGACTGTATTAAGTTCTTATTAAATAATCATGAAAGGCTACCGTTATTGTTTCATTTCTTAGGATTAAAATTAGAATATATACATATATTTTTAATATGTATTTTTATTGATTTCAGCTAGGAAGACAGAGATAGAAACATCAATGATGAGAGAGAATCATTGATTAGGGGCCTCCTACATGCCCCCTACCGGGGATCCAGGTGCAACCCTCAGATCAGGAATCGAACCATGAACCTCCTGGTTCATAGGCTGATGCTCAACCACGGAGCCACGCCGACCAGCCAGGCAGAACTAATATATTACATAATATATTACATATCTTGCTGGAGCCCTCACAATCGGTAACCATTGGAGACATGATTTTGACACTAGAATAGGCCCCCTAGAGGCAAAGACTGCAAACAGCTAGAGTCAACTGCTTCCCCCAGGACAGCAAGGGGACAGGCAGGTCCTTCCCACTCGCAACTCAGCTGTGTCCTCCCAGTCGGGCTATTTCTTTTCAACGTATTTTGCAAAACCTGAACTGAAATCGAACACCGGGAGAGGTTACTGCACACTGAGTTCTGTCCCCAGAAATTCTGATGTGGTCTGTCTGGGGTGTGACCCAATCACTTACCTTTCTGACAAAGCTCCCTGAAGATGCTGGTGGCTGGAAAAACCCATTTTGTGGGCCTTGCTCTGCTATGTGGAGTACTGACATGCAACAGGGTGAAGTCCCAGGCAGGACTAATTTATATAGTCTTCTTTTTAAATATATTTTCAGGATTGGTATCAGACAGGAAGGGAGAGGGAGAGGGAGTCTGAAACCTTACTGATGAGAGAGAATCACTGACAGAAACTGGTTGACCATCGGGCCAGGCCTCACCTGCACATCTTCGAATGTGTCATCAAGTGATTCCTCCCTCGGCCCCCTTTGATGACGGCGCCTTTCCTGAAGGGACAGGGGACACCACGATGACAGTGGGCATGTCCATCAAGAGGGAGAGGGGCCTCAGGCTCAGTTAGCTCTGCACTAAGGTCACAGGAGCCAGGGGCACAGCTGCAGCACAAACTCGCTTCCCCCTCGTAGTTCAAGACGCATGACTGGGCGACTGCACGTGGGAAACCCACGCGGAGGAGAAGGCAGAGAACCGGAGGGACAGGAATGAAAAAGGAAGGGGAATGAGGCCCTCCTGACAAGCATTCCTCAATGCGATTGGCCTTCTGTATCGTTTGATGAGCTGATACACTAACGCCACAGATATATTTTCTCTGTAAATTGTACCTATTATCCACCATTTATCACTGGCTTGTTTTTCAATTTTATGGCTAAAATTATAGTCAGGGATATAATTCACTTCACTATAGCTTTTAAAATATATATATATATATATATCCTATATAATAAAAGGGTAATATGCAAATTGACCCTAACAGCAGAACAACTATGAATGACTGGTCACTATGACACACACGGACCACCAGGGCGCAGATGCTCAATGCAGGAGCTGCCCCTGGTGGTCAGTGCACTCCCACAGGGGGAGCGCTGCTCAGCACAAGCCAGGCTGACGGTTGCCAGCGCAGCGGTGGTGGTGGGAGCCTCTCCTGCTTCCTCAGCAGCGCTAAGGATGTCTGACTGCAGCTTAAGCCTGCTCCATGCTGGCAAGTGGACATCCCCCAAGGGTTCCCAGACTGCCAGAGGGATGTCTGACTTAGGCCCGATTGCCCGGGGACAAGGCCTAAGCCAGCAGGTAGGCATCCCCCGAGGGTTCCCAGACTGCAAGAGGGCACAGGCTGGGCTGAGGGACCCTCCCAAGTGCACAAATTTTTGTGCACCGGGCCTAAGTGTCTGTGTGTGTGTGTAAATGATTTCAGAGAGGGAGAGGGAAAGAGGAAGAGAAAGATCAATGATGAGAATCATTGATCAGATGCCTCCTGCACGCCCCCCACTGGAGATAGAGCCACAACCTGGGCATGTGCCCTGACCTGGAATCCAACAACCCTGGCTTCCTGGTTTATGGGTGAATGCTCAACCACTGCGCCACACCAGCCTGGCACAACATCTGTATTTAGCATCTGTATTTAGCATTATAAAGCTCTCCACACAGCTTCAGGGTTCCACTGGTTGGCATTCCGCTAAATTCCCCACATTAATTATTCCAGTGGAATATTGAACAGTGTCGCAAACAAAACCATTCCTGATAATGGTCTTTTTCAGGAGTATTTCTAAACTAGGGGCCCGGTGCACAAAAATTTGTGCACTCGGGGGGGGGGGGGTCCCTCAGCCCGGCCTGTGCCCTCTCGCAGTCTGGGACCCCTCAGGGGATGTCCACCTGCTGGTGTGCCTGGCCAGCCTGGGTGAGGGGCTGATGGCTGTTTGCAGGCTGGCCAACGCCCCCCCCCAGTGGGGACCCTCACCCCATGGAGGTGTGGCCAGCGTGGGTGAGGGGCTGAGGGCCGTTTTCAGGCTGCCCACATCCCCTTTAGGGTTCAGGTCCCTACTGGGGTGCCCAGGCAGCCTGGGTGAGGGGCTGAGGGCTGTTTTCAGGCGTTCAGGCTGCCCACAGCTCCCATTGACCCAAGGTCCCAGCGAGGCTGGCTGGAATCAGGTTTCTGGGGTTTATTTATCTTCTATAATTGAAACTTTGTTACCTTGAGTGGAGGCCTAGGCAGGTAACAAAACCTCCTGTTTCCTTCAGCTCCGTGGCTTCTATAATTGAAACATTGTTGCCATGAGCAGAGGCCCAGCCAGCCTAGGCAGGCAGTTGCAACAGAAGCCACCATCTTGGCTGCCGGCCTCCATCTTGGCTGAGTTAATTTGCATAGAGCCGCTCTGATTGGCTGGGGGCATGGCTTGGCTGGTGGGCGTGGCTTAGGTGTCTCGGAGTGATGGTTAATTTGCATATTACTCTTTTATTAGAGTATATGTCTTTTAATAATCTCTACATTTTGCACTCTGCCTTTATTTTATTTTCTTGGCTTCTAGGAAACAGATGTAAAAATAACGTTCCAAATACCTAGTTTATTGTACGGCTGTAAGATAAAAGCTAGACTGTACCAGGGCCATGTCTGAACTGAGGGTCACTGGGGTGAGTTTTGGAAACAGTTTAAAGGCCCTCAAATGCGCATGTTCCTCAGCAGCTCTGCACCCAGCATGCACCTCAGTGGCATCCAGTGGCCTGGGCTGCCAGGCACACTGAAGACTAGCTTCTCCTCCCCACCTCTCCGGTCTCTGACTTTCTTTCACTTTCACACGTTTTCTTGCTGAATTATTAGGCGATAATAACACATCATTTCTCAAAGCTTAATTAGAAGCAAAGACTTTTTTATTAATAAAAGATGGAAATAGTCATTATTCTTGTTCCATAAGAAGAGAAATCATACTAATTTCAACAACTGGATTTTTCACGTGAATAACTGCTCTCTCCTGCACTGAAGGGAGTTGTCCATATGTATTTTTATGTGAAAATGGTGAGAAAGGTTGTTTTTAAAAAGGAACTCCTTGGTTATGCAGCAGTTAAGCATCATCCACATGTAATACATTGTATTCAACCCTACGCAATTCTTTACTTTAGTTTTACATGTTAATGCAATTTTAATAGTTAATGGTCATGTTACAAAATTCACAGGTTGTGAAATATATTTCTCTGGAATTTCCATCAGCTTCCGGCATCTCTTTTCTTCTATCCCTTGATCTCCGTTCCATGCGTAACACAATACGATTATACATGCTTCTGTTTCTATTTTGTTTGTTTCATTTTGGATAAATTATTATCAAGCTGTTCTTATTGTTATGCGTTTGCTGCTAATACTTAAAACTCTCTCTTGTAGATATTTCTACTCTAGGACATAAGAATCTTCGTCATTCTTCTTAGCAAGGATAGAGCTATTTCATGGGGATGGTGGGATTCATGGAGCTCTAGTCATATTGCTTCCAATCATTTTTAGAAGAAAAAAATTCCCTATAATTAATATTATATATTTTTTTCAAAGTTCAATTATGTATATCTGTTGGAAGTTAACCAATTATGGAATTTCTACATTAAAGGTTATACTTTAGTTTCGATAGGAATTCTTAATGACTGCCTGAAGAATTTTCTATTTCATCACCACCAACATGTGAAAATAACTCAGCAAAAGAATGTTATCAAACAGTAAGTTACATTAGACATTTTATACAGATTTACGTATATGTTTTTAATAGTGTAATCAAGGTATGCTTAAAAGGAATTTTCTTTTAAAATGAAGATGCCTAGATTTTTGTCCATATTATTTTATTATTTATATTATACTATTCTTTTGTTTTAATCCTACCATCTAATCTAATAAAAGAGTAATATGCAGATTAACCATCATTCCAAGACACCTAATCCAAGCCCACCAGCCAACCCATGCCCACCAGCCAATCAGAGCAGCTGTATGCAACTTAATCCAGCCAAGATGGTGACCAGCAGCCATGGAGCTAGAGCAAACAGGAGGCTTCCATTGCACCAGCGATGGAGTTGAAACTGCCTGCCTAGGCCGGCTGGGCCTCTGCTCAAGGCAACAAAGTTTCAGTTATAGAAAATAAATAAACCCCAGAAACCTGATTCCAGCCAGCCTCGCTGGGACATTGGGTCAATGGGAGCTGTGGGCAGCCTGAAAACGGCCCTCAACCCCTCACCCAGGCTGGACAGGCACCTCAGTAGGGCCCTGAACCCTGAAGGCTGTGGCCAGCCTGAAAACGGCCCTCAGCCCCTCAACCAGGCTGGCCACACCCCCATGGGGTGAAGGTCCCCACTGGGGGGCTTGGCAAACAGCCATCAGCCCCTCACCCAGGCTGGTCAGGCATGCCAGCAGGTGGACATCCCCTGAGGGGTCCCAGACTGTGAGAGAGCACAGGCCGGGCTGAGGGCTCCCCCCTCCCCCATGCACAAATTTTTGTGCACCGGGCCCCTAGTTTCTTTGTAAATCTCAACACTGCCAGCAAAGCAGACCTATCAGTTTTTGACAATCTCTTTTTGGTTGTGTTTCTCTTAAATCAAATATCATCTCGTCACATAGTAAAGTGCTTTTGACAGAAAAGGGAATACAAATTTAGTTTAAAAGATGAAGCGTACAGATTTCGTAACCAAAGGGACCCGCTAAGGGACACGTGGAGATTATCACCTTAACTCAGAGTTTGGGGATTTTTCAAAACAAAGTTATGAAGAGGAAGTTCCTGTCAATTACTTTAAAAGCAGGAGAAAGTACTAATGGGCATCCTGGCAACTTTCAAAAAAATTTCATTACAGTACAGACAGCATATGTGGAAAATAGGAAGTCATAATACAGCAAAATCTAACAGATGAAGGAGTAATAGGATTATTTCTTATCGTTTGCATCTCATTAAGATTATGAGTTCTTTTGAGAGCCATATTCTATAATTATTCTTATTGACATTATTGCAGAGAAAATAAATGAACATTTTACTGGCATATCAACACTAATTATACTGCAATAACAAGAGAAAACATTCTCTCTTGTTCATAGTGAATTGAGTGTTAATCTCAGTTCTCATGTGAAAGAAAAGTGTTATTCCACAATTTATATCACAGCTGATTCCAGTTTTAAAAAAATCGTTTCTATCAGAGTGGCTGAAAATAGATGTTGTTCTATTTGTAATTCTCTATTTCCTCAGCTTTTCCCTAAGTTATAGGCAGCTTATAAGCCATACATTTTCTTGTTAGTCTTGGGACAGATAAAATATATTATAACTAATGGCATTTGCCTAGAAAAAAACTTCAGCACTATCCAAAAGAGTTTGGATACATGGGTTTTAAAACAATATACAATTGAAATTTATTTCACCTGTTTACACTGTATATGTGGGCATGTGTGTGTGTGCACATGTGCCTACACCCCTAGTTTAAAACAGATATATGCATAATCCATCGACACAGACAATAGGGAGGTGAAGGCCTGGGGCAGGGGGTGGGAGTGTGCTAGGAGGGTTCAGTGGAGGAGGGAGGAAAGGGGACATATGTAATACTTTCAGCAATAAATATTTAAAACTAAAAATAAAATGAGGTTTTATTACATCACCATTGGATAATGCGTGGCTAGACTTAACCATGGGGAATCTGACCATGAGCACGAATGAGACACTAAAAAAGAATAGAGCAAAAAGATCATTCAAACTGAAGCTCAGAAAATGCTGTGGAAAATGAGTTTGGGCACTAAAATCGCAATATCCGTGGTGGACAAAAGGATAGGAAATCAGATACTCAAGCGATGACACTGGTCACCAGGCAACAGCGAAAGGGGAGGCAAGCACAGGGGGAGGAGTGAGAGGATGCTCCTGGGAGGGTCTGAGGTCCTGCGAGAAGGGGGTCTGACAGTGCCAAGTGGCGCCAGGAGGGAGCTTAATGCACGCATGTCACTCACGGGCTGTCACTGCTGTGTCTTGCACAGCGAAGGGGTGGTTTTCACACTAGCTATCAGCAGAAGGCTGGTGGAAGGTAGTTTCCAAGAAGCAGGCGTGTATCTCAGGGGATAAAAGAATCCACCAATGACAAGTGTCGTGCCTCGCTAACACCTTCGATTACGTTTTACTGCCACCAGTATGGAGACCACCTTTTATTTTTTAATATATTTTTAAAGTGATTTCATAGAGGAAGGGAGAGGCAGAGAGAGATAGGAACATCCATGATGAGAGAGAATCACTGACCAGTTGTCTCTTGCACGCTGCCTACTAGGGATGGAGCTCGCAACCCGGGCATGTGCCCTGACTGGGACCTGAACTGTGACCTCCTGGTTTGTAGGTCGATGCTCAACCACTGAGCCACACCAGCCGGGCAAGACCGTCTTTTAAATTCCACCTCGTGTATAAGTGCCCATCGTTATCAAAATGGAAAGTTGTAGGTATTATAACGAAACATGAGGCTGTGGGATGTGGCTACGCAAGTTCAATTTTATTTGGATGGCACCTCCTGGGTTGGCCTAGTGTACAAAACTAGATTGACGCTAGTGTGTGTCAATCAGCAAAGCTGAGAGGGGAAGTGTTAAATGGGTTGTATTACATAGTTTCTTAGGTAATATTATCATGGGAATGCAAAAATGCTGGCTCATTATTTTTCACTGGCTTTCTCTTTTTTTAAAAATATATTTTATTGATTTTTTACAGAGAGGAAGAAGGGAAAGAGATTAGAGAGAAACATCGACCAGCTGCCTCCTGCACACCTCCCACTGGGGATGTGCCCACAACCAAAGTCCAAGTCCTTGACCGGAATCGAACCTGGGACCCTTCAGTCCTCAGGCTGACGCTCTATCCACTGAGCCACACCGGTCAGGGCATCACTGGCTTTCTTTTTGAGAGCATTTTAAACATGTCTCTGTGTATGTGTACGCGCATGTGTGTCTGTGTGTGTGACAAAGAATCAGTTAGAATCAGCCAAATACAGAATGAAATGCAAGGTTATTGGTACTGGGGCCATCACTTAAAACCACTCACATGAGTTTATGGAAAAAGAAAACTTAATATTTTTATGATGAATGTGCACAGGTATCGCAGCTGCTCCCTCACAACAGAACGAGTATGAGTTGTAGGGTCGTGTGCGGTGTTTTTAGGCAGCCTAGTGAAAGAAATCTGCTGCTCTTGTTACACAGGGATGTTTCCATTCCTTACAACGTTTCCCTGATATCCCGCTGTAGCCGCCTACACATATTATAACATCATGCCAGTTAGATGGGGGTCACCACGCTCCTCTATCTTTCTTGGGTGATGAAGCTCAAGGTCTGAATGAACAGGGTCCGAGTTCTAATGGAATTCTCCCCTGGGGCACATCAAGTCATTTTACACAATGCCACACTAAGAAAGGCAATTTATGGTGTGTGACTGGCTCTAACGCGACTTTTTCATCATTTCATTTGTTTTCCATTAGTCAGAAAGAAAGACATATGAACTACACGGGAACCTTTTTATTGTACTCCACGGGGGTTTTCTAGTCTGCTGGAATGCTGGGCGAACACAACATTTTCTAAAGCTTAGGGGGGAAAAAATGGATGTTTAGGAACATCTCTCATCTTCAAATCTCTATCAAGAATTTATAAATCATTCTAAAAGGGCATTTACATTTTTTTAAATTACAAGTGGCTTACAAAATGGATTTTTTAAAGAGAAATGTTTGCTTAAAACTTTCATCAGTACTTTTAAACCAGTTTCAAGGATGATCATTCAGGTTTCTGAAAACTTTGCATTTCAAATAGAAATCAATTTAATTCCAAGCTGATGGCTCAGATTGTATAATGTAAATCAATAAAGCCATAGTTCTAGCTATTTTGTCTGTCCTCAATCACAATGTTTGGTTCCCCTAGCTGGGTTTCTAATAAATTATCAGCTATACCATATCAACATAGCTGTGGGGAAAATATTATTTATCATTTATGGTATATTTATACTATTTACATAACATCTTCAGATCAGTTAGGTTTTCTGCTTTTCCCTTTCCACTCTCTGGTTGCACACAATTTCCTTGGTGTTAATTTCGTCACATCTTTACTATTAGTTTCAGGCATGCGCCCATCTTTCCTTGCCCTCCATCTATCCTCTGCACATGCGTACTTTCTTGGCACTATCTGAGATAAGCATGCAGGTCTCAGCTCATCCCTTCAATGTACAGGCTCATTCAGGGTCTCAGAATCCAGCCAGATTGTGCAGAAGGAATGACTAACCCTACACAAGGTACAACAGGGGTGGAACTCCAATATAAAATAGGGATCTAATAAGCGTAACCATGCCCTGTGGAGTTTATGCTATCTCCGGCGTTCAAGGTCAGATAACAGTAGCCAGACAATAGGAAAGAATGTGGAAATGGTTTTAAGACACTGCCAGTCCCCTGCTATCTTCTGAAGTGGTGAGCACCTTTACATGGTATATCTCAGAAGTCCATTACTCATGGTATAATCACCGGTATAACTGATAAAAGATTATGTAGGAGAAACAAGATGGCGGCATAGGGTAGACACCGTATATGCAGCTGTGAACAACTATTTCAGAAAAACCACGAAAAGAACACACGGACACCACTCGCACCCACAGGACGGCTGGCTGAGTGAAAATCCTACAACCAGAGAAGAGTCTGAGACTCAGAGCAGCAGCGGAAGCAAAGTACAGAGGTACGGAGGCGC